>PVPY01000215.1:0-19443 GCA_002982035.1 Fusarium algeriense | reverse complement strand
GCTGTCGCGTGAGGACTTTCCTTTCTGAGAGTCACTTTTTTCCACTGTGATTCGTTTACGTGCCTGGTTTCACATTGGTTGAAGCTTTTGAAAGCGTGGGTTCAGCTGCCAAGACGATATTCACAGCCTCATTAGCCACGCGTTTCTATTCTATCTTTAATGGAAAGTTTGTCTTGGCGATTGATTAGTCTGAGCCCTATCGTGTTTGAGCCTCGTTCAAAGTGGTGATCTCGGGCGTTTTCGTTTGGTTGGGAACATAGAGACAGTTACACGGGCTGCGTAACCTGGGAACACAGACTTCTTGGCGGCAGTCTTTAAAGGTCGTCGTGACGTGGCTCAGTACGTTTTGAGGACGAAGCAAAGAAGCTTGTCACATAAAACGGTTATTGCCAAGACTGTTGGTTATCATGCTATAGCTGGCTGAGCATACTCAGATTGCTCGCTTGATGGCGCGGTGGTGAGGTGCAAGGGAAATGTCGGGATGGGGAAAATATTCGGTTTTCAGAAGATGGGGCCGAAGTAACTTCTTGTGGTACCATGATGATTATCACTGGGTATGAATCAGGGCTGTTGATCTATGTCACTTGTCCACTGTCATATTGTCGTCAATTCGTCAAGGGGGGTAATTGTATGGGACATAAGAATAAGAATCGAGATTGAACGTTGAAGATACCGCACTTCTTTCCGTCTCATTTCTACCTTCGAAACGCACTCTCTGGTGTTCTATATTAGCGTTGACATAAGCGTTATCAGGTGTCTACGCGATGAGAAAGACTCAGAGGGTGACTTCTCAAAACAACTATCCAAATAATGGCTCACTGCGCATTGTGTTAGCGAGCAGACCCTGCGATCTCATGGCAGCTCACCTTTGTCAATCTCTCATGCATCAGCACAAACCCATCCTCCAGAGTTGCCAAACCATACCAGAACCTAAGCTCAAGCAAGAATCTTGTCCAACTCAGCCAATATAATAGGCGTATCACGTATAACCCTCTCAACCTCAAGCTGGGTCATCTCCCCCGTCCTGACATAGCCCAGCTTCTCATACCACCTGATAAGTCCCTTTCTCGTATGCAACGCATTCAACCCAATCTTTTTCACGCCGAGATCCTTCATGAGATACTCCTCGCCATATGCAACAAGCTTTCTTCCCAGACCTCCACGCTGCAGTGTTGGGTCAACAGCTAGGAGGGCCAAACGACCGTAATCAGGGGCCTTTCTCAAGACGTTCACGCACCCGATTATAGGACCGTTAGGGGTATCGCTCGCGACGATGAATTTACTGTCCTCATGTGTGATTCTGTCGATAATAAAGGATATGTCGATTTGGAATGTTTCTGCCAGTTCCGGGGATCCGACCCAGTCAATGTGAGCGTCTGTAAAGCGGAACGCTGCTTCGAGGAGTTCTTGGAGACGAGGAGCGTCATCTTCGGTTGCGATGCGAAAGTGTAAGTCGGACATTTTGGCTGGTGGTCAAAAACAAATTGCTACTCTTCTTGCTGATGTTGATTCAATCGGGGGGTCTTTGACTGTTTAAATCCCTCAACCTAGATCAACTACATATCATTCGAATAGGAAGGTCCCCCCTGAAGGGCGCCATGTTTGACGCGAAGGAAGCGAAGAAAATGGCATGTTAAATGGTTCTCGGTGCCGTTTAAGCGGTCAGCTGTTACCTAGATTGACGGCAGATACTGTAAAAAGGGCGAGCCTTTTAATAGACAGACAGCCCTACAAGTGGAGGGCGCAGGCTGTGTTGAGATTCGGAGATAAGGCAGTAGGCCAATGGGAGAATTTGCTTAATTGACTCAACATCTATTTTTGCGCGCCAATCGGTCTTGATATTGTTTCCTTCTCCTTTTTGTTATGCTGTTTTCAAGAAATGCTGTATCTAGTACAGCGTTTAATGGTAGATGTTCTTGACGGCTGGTTGTAGTCAAGCTGCCTACCCGACACCGGTACGCTTTCGACTGTTGAAACGCACTTTACTCAGGGCTGAAGAGTTATTCCGTGGCCACTGTGGTTTTTATGATACCTATTTGATATATATATATATTTCTATTTGTATATGTGTTTCATACTCTTACGTACCTAGATTGTACTGTTCGTCCAACTTCTGATATGAAGTGGGAATCTGTTGCTTCATGAGAAACAATTGCATGTCAGGGATTCGTTTGCCTAATTAAATTCGGAGAGTATTAACAATTTTCATGCTTTGTCCTTTATTCCAGTAGTAATTAGTGCCAAATTAGTTCAATCGGCACTTATACCCATATAATATTAATACATTATATGGAAAGAACCTTTAATATTGTTGTTGTTTAGTATAGTCTATTGAGTAGAGATGCCCTGAAGTGACAGTTAAACTACCAACCTTCAATTGGGGCCCGCTTCGATTGTTCAAATGCAATGCCAAACACAAGTGAGTCAGAATTGATTACACAGCCAACAACTTTATGCAGTTGGATTTTGATTCATTACAATTGTCCTATCACTGAATAGCAAAAACGGCGATCCCGAAAACCCATCTCACACCACTCGGGTCCACGGACCCATGGCAATAAAGCACCCGCTGCACGGAATGCTCTAGCGTTAGTGCCCCCCAATTCAAGCACACTGTGCAGCAAACCTCCGTCAATATAAAAACACCCTCCATCACCCTCGTCCTCTCTCCTTTTTTCTTCATCAACAACAACAACGGACTCCGTCACCGTCCGTACTCTTCTTTCTTCCCTTTTTAGCCTCATCGGCCTCTCTGCACTCACAGGGGAGGCCACGCCCCCTCTAACTTGAATCAATGGCAGCCGCAGCAGCATCAGCAGCAACGTGCGTCCGACAGACCGTCATGTCATGGTAGTCTCGTCAGTGCCCCGGCGCCAGATTCTGATTTTGGTCTCCTGTGCGACGTTTCTCCCTTCTTGGATCTTCTCCCTCTTGATTTCGACTTCAACTCTCAAGGTGTTTACCAGGGAAATGATGCGACGTGGGACTTTGGGCAAAATATGGGAGAGGGATTGTTTGATCAGATTGCGATTCCTGATATAAACGCTCTGAATACGAATACTCAACTCGATGTGGGAGATGGCTTCCTCGCTCAGGAGCAGCCTCTCATTACTGTCAACTCTTCACCACTCGAGCAACCTTCAACATCAAACACTCCCCATCCTTCTACCACTACTAGCAACAAATCTCCCTCATCAAATATCCCAGGAACATCCACCTTCTCTCTCCACCCATCCCCCTCTTCGTCATCAAGCTCCTCTCGCAAACGCAAATCCTCCCCCGAAAATGATGACTCAGCTATCACCCTTAAACGACAACGCAACACCCTCGCTGCTCGCAAGTATCGCCAAAAGCGACTCGATCGCATCTCAGAGCTCGAGGAGGCATTGGCGGCTATGACAAATGAACGGGATGATATAAGACTTCAACTTGCGAGGAGGGAGGCTGAGGTGGATGCTCTGAGAGAAATGCTGGGAAAGAAATGATGGAAACAGGAATGAGAAGAACAGGAAAGGAAACAAAAACACAGGGTTCAATATCGTTATTTGGATTCGGGGCTTTGGAAAGACTTCTAGATATGTTACGTGTTAGCGAGGCGCATCTCTCTTATTAATGGTTTTTTTTTGTCAATTGTTAGACCCCAAGTGATTCGTTGTCATGTGCTCATGAATACTGTTGCGTTTCATTCTCTCTTGCAAATAAAGACACAAGGCCCAATTTGATGCTAACTTGCACTCTTCCTCATGAATTCACATCACCTTTTTTGCAAGAATTGTTTCGTCACAACAAGCCAATTCACCTCAAGGCATTTTATATGCATTCGTCTGGCATCTACTACTTCCGCAACATCCGTAATCTCCTGATCGGACATGAAAAATCGCTCAATTTGTATGTTCTCATCTTCTCAGTCCATCGCTTTCATGAGTAACAATGAATCACTCTGACGAGTCGTGATAAAACCCAGTGCATCACGAATGGTCAAACACTGTAAAGACCCCAGACGGGAGTGCGGGAAGTGGGGCAGAGCGGGGTCTTTTGCTTCGATAAGGATGAGCCAGAATGAGTCATTTTGAAGATTTCCCTTTTGGGAAAGAGAAGATTCTTGCACTGATCTGGAGCTTATCAGTGTAATAGCAAAAGCAGACTGGATAAATATATGAATTGATAGCCTAGAATACTGTGTTTCAAATCTCTTGTGTCTTATTCTAGCGAATTAGGCGAGAAAACGTGGTGTTCCCGCCCGAGTCACAGACGACCCCTCACGACACGATTTTCTCACCAGACATACAAAACACAATAAGAAACGCATCTACAAGAGCAGAAAACAGCCAAGGTGGCCGGGTGTTTAAGGCGCTGTACTCAAGATCTGATTGGTTGATCTTATCCTGTATAACAGGACGCATTGCAGTATCGAGAGATGCTTGTGTTAGAATCCCAACCTTGGCAACTATCCTTTGCTGATGGCTTCCTTTTTGGCTTAGATGTACTTTGGGAGGCTTGAAGTTGACCCAATTGCTTACTGGGGGCTTACACGGGGAAGACTCGGTATAGAAATTTTGAATTCTAATAGTTGAAACATCTATGAGATCATGTCGTGAGTTTTCGTGTTAACGACACTTGGACGAGATTGCAAGTGACTGCTCTGTACACACAGTCTATTTCACTGCTCATAAAGCATCAACTCTAACTGGACTTACTATAGTCTATCAGGGAAGGTTCTAATTCACGAACAAGTCACCAGTACCCCTTCCGTCCACTAAGATCCAATATCACGATTCCGGTTTCATCCAGTCAGTCACTACCCCCTTGGGAGCTAACTTATTACGCAAGTCCCGTCTTATTCTTTCTTAACTTTATGGTCTACGGACTGTAATCATGCCCTGTCTCTCACAACTGTGGTACCAGCTGGAATCATCAGTCTCAATCTGAGATCCCTCAATCACAAGATCACCATCCGGTATGGTGTAGTGGCTAACATTTCGCGCTCTCATAACCTGAGAGATCAGTACCGCGGAGCCCAGGGTTCGATTCCCTGTACCGGAGAATGTTTATATTTTTTGCTCTTTTCCCCAATAGCTCAGTGGACTTTCTTATAACAAACAGCATTACGGGGAGACAAGTCTTGTCCGTGGCCACGATGGTGCCGGGGTGGCAATCCAGATGAACACTCGAGGGCCTGGCCATTTGTAAACTGTTTCCAAGAAGGACGATCCTCGAGATGAAGGCCGGGGAAATGTTTGTCAGCTCTACGTACTGCGGATCTTGGCCATCCATCTATCCTATTGTGTGTCTCAAGTCTCATACCGAGATCTTCCTCGGTTGTGTCTCTTGGGATTGATAGACTCGACGAGAGTGTTCAGTAACATGGCTGACCCTATCGCCCATCTGCTCTCCCTAGCCAACCTCTTCATGACACTCTTTGACATCCGCCTTTTCCGAGCCCAAGACTTACTGATGACATCAATCAAGATCATATCATTTACGGTATCTCTCCCCTCAACACCTTCTCGTGACCCTTGATGTGGATTCAACCGTATCAAAAGTCCTCCGAATACCTTGGCACAACCATCCATGCCTGACTCGTCAAGAGAATTACCCAAAACTCACTCATTCTAACCGAGTGTTACTCAAGGCATACCTATCCTCTTTCCCGTCTGTTTGTCTCACATCACCAGAGAGGATATGTCCACGGCCGTGATGGATCAAGAAAGGAGAACAGGCGGCCTTCGTTCTTCCACGAATACGCTAGAATGAAACGCCACAATCTGTCACCTTACTCACCTCCGTGTTTCGACGGTTCACTGGATGGCTGGCTGGCACACTTACACCCTTCTCCGAAGGATCAGCATCACTAGCCACAAGTTCCTTCACTGCAACATCAGCGTTCCCCAATCTTCGCCACAACGTCTCCTCCGCAGTGGAGAGAACACGGCTCGTCACGCGTCCGGCCGAAGGGTCCTTGACCTCACATCACCTTACCTCACCGGCCCGTCCCATTCGTCGGTGCTGATACGAGGTCGGGCTTAAGACATGCGCCAGGCAAGAAGGTCATCCGAAGAGTCGCAAGGTATGCCATTGGGTTTTGTCGGGAAAGTGTCAGCAATCGAGGCTCTGGGCGCTGTGCTAGTCATTGAGCGCATGACTGGTGCTATCATAGATCTTGGAAGTATCCATCAGGCGCTCTAGAACGTCGGGGTTGATGATAGAAGAATGCTTTGTCTTGATTCCATAAGAATGTTGTCATATCGTGCTTTGAAGATCAGTGTGGTGTTCACGAGTAACATTAGATGATAAAGTGAAGCATGGTTGCAGCGATCCGGTTCCTTCGGGCTCTACTGTAACCACCAACGTGAATAGAAGTTGCGTTGCAGGTGATAATTTCTTGCAGGAACTAGACGTAGTGGCCCTTGAGATCGTCCTCAGGGTCTCTGCAGCAGGGAATACAGACAGGACCCTTGACGCAGGCGGGGAACTGTCACAACACCAGAGACTTTCGACCGGACTATACACTCTCGTGCCAAGTCTAGCAGGATTCAAAACAAATCCAGGCTTGGCGATACAGTTGCAACGCGTCCAAGGGGGCGATAAACACCAAAGATTCGTGATCATGGTGGGGGAGCAAGACTGATGACGCCGCCGGGATTGAGTCGGATGATGTGGGGCAGGGATCATGAGGCTTCTCAAGATGCTACTATGTTGCCCATGTCAAGGAAAAAGTCGATCTCATCGAATCTGAGGGTGTGGTGACCAGGAATCTCTTGGAGTGGGCTGGGCGATCGAGAGAGCGAGTGCACGGGGACGGGTGGTGTACATTGAGTGGGTGTCGTTCTTAGCGCAACACTTGCCGAGCGCTTATTACGGATCATGAATGAAAGACTGGGAGAGTTGGCGTCTCGTGGTGTTGTTGTTTGGTGGTGACTCAAACAGAGACAGAAAGACAAGGTGAACCCAGCTTCGTGGAGACAGGGGGCGGGAACAAGCAAACGTACATTAGAACATTCGACAGGGCCGCCACTTATGCGATGTGAAAGGCTGAAGGTGCCAAATCTGGGGACGCCAGCCAAGCCACCAGACAGCCAACGTTCTTTCAGATGCAACGGCCAATACATTCGTCCAAGGCTGTCGTATAGTCCAGACTTGACCAACGACACAGAGAGAGGCTGTGAGTCTGAAGATCAAAGAAGAGGCAAATTTCCATATCATGACCCCGGTCTGAAACGTCAATCTCTCTCGGCAGTTGATGACCACGAGAGACAAACATACATGATATGGGGTGTTTCGCGAAACCGAAAGCATCGAAATGGTGGAGGATGGATGGGTGTAGGGGAATCGTGGGAACAACGAATCAAGAAAAGCGTCGTGATGATGAGGAAAGAAAACTTGAGACCTCGATCATAAATGACAAAAACACTTGAGCAATTTCAGGATGAACTTAGGCAACCTTTGTAAACTCAGAGAGTTTTTGATCAGTTATTTTTAGTTCCCCGATTGAGCATCGCAGGTTTTCTTTGGCTCCCCACAGGGAGGGTCTTGATTGTGGTGGTGGTGTTGATGATCACCCGCCTGAGACAACCAAGGCTGATGGCTTGACCAAGGACATCGCGCCCAGTCGCGGCGCAGTAGAAATAGTCCAGTGTAGTCTCAAAAGTTGTAGAAGGTTGTTCTCCTTTTCCTGATCAATAATCGGGTACAGGTTCCTTGATTATAGAGGTCTATAAACTGATCCCGAGACAGATAAAGCTCAAGCTTACTGGCCCAGATCCGCAAGGCCGAAAGTCAAAGAATCCAATACAAGGCTGTTCCCATGCACAATCATCTGCGAACGCCTGCAAAACATCTAGAGGCGAATCAGCTAGGTTCTGCACTGTACAATCAGAGCTGAAGAGGCAACGATGTGACATGCGATGAGGTAGTCGATTGGCCTGAGTAAATGCGGCTACCTCTGAAGGAGTATGTACTTTGGGCAGACATAAATAACCATCCTGACCTGCGGAAGCTACCCGTACGATGCATCTGCAGACTAGTGATAGATACCTAGACCTCCAGCAGGGAAACTGCCATAGTTGCCGGATAGGATAAGCGGAGACAATGGCATCGCGGGATATTTGAATGGAGTGGAGATGGACAAGGCTCGGGATGGAACGAAACGAGCCGGAGGATGAGAAGAGACAGGAAAAAAGGTGCGGCAGTAACAAGAAGGTGTGGGTAGACCGGAGATAGCATACGTAGTGAGTCGGTAATGAGAGGTCATGTGGGAAAAGTGGTGACTAAACAACGACACTCTCAACCTCGCTACATCCGGCTTCGCCCGGGTGATGACGATAAGTGTATCATTCTTTCAATATAGCCTGAATGGTACTGAGACAAGCATAGAACAAAAGGTCTCGGTTATGCGCGCTGTATCGTAAACAATGTCAGGCCTCATGGTGAATCATGATAATTAATATGATGGAGTTTTGAAGTTGAGGTGCCTACAAACTGCACAGCTATTTCTGGATCAAAGACCCACCGACTCAGCGCTCGGACCGTCGTCTACCCCTCCTTATAAGACATATGCTGTAAGTGCACTAGACTGGGCGTTTGTCAGGGGATCAAAAGCCGCTGGAAGCAGTTGATTGAGTTCCACTAGAACGGCGCCCCAAATGTCTTCCCGATATGTCATGGGCTGGACAGGACACTGCAGGAAATACATACATGCAGATATGATTGTGTAACTCAAGATATCCCAACCTGATAGCCTTTTGCAGTTTTGTCTTACCCCAGCATGAGGTTATCACATCCAATGTAACAGGGGTTGTGCATGGAAATGGCGTCAGTGACTTACAAATAATGCATTGGGGGTAGTACTGATGGCCAAGAGAAGAAGGCATGAATGTGATATTCCACAAACTGGAGGTCGGCGTCTTAAAACGGAGATATATAGCATGTTCCAGTGATACGAATCTACTGCTGTGCGAGGTAAATGTCACACAACAAGTCATGTCCCCAAATCCAACGTCCAAGATGAGATTCAAGTGCAGAAACATAAAGTCTGAGTACAGTATTGTAATATCTGGTAGACGGCAAGTTGCGCAATCGCAAACGCGTTACGATCTCTAGTTGAGACCACCTCGACTAGTCTGGGGACTCTGGGCTGAGGCACTGACGCCAAGGAATTGTCGATTGGGAGAGACCCTGGTACGACTCTCTGTGGATGCATCCTGGACGCACATGGACACGAGGGTCGAGGGTCTGGTCGGCCGAGTTGGGGATAGTCTTTGATTGACTTGATTGTAAAGATGACTTTGAACGGTTGGTGGCTTGAGAAACTGTATGTATGTCAGACAGACAGGGATATCCTTTCCTGTACAAGGCCAAGCCTTCTACACAGTCAGGCAGTGAAGTACTCTAAGTCGACTACATGATGCGAAGATATCCAATAGACCACGCACAGCATTACGAATCAATCAGCAAGGATCTTCTATCGTCATTATCGCGAAATGTTTACCCCCTTCTATTCAGAAAGAGGCAATGCAAGATTGTCAGGTGCGGAACCCTGTTTATCCGGCTCTTGGATGTTGTAGGGGTCCTGTTAAGGTGGGCAATAAATCGGCGGGTGGCGACCTGTAAATCTTCGAGGACCCTTGACAAGCGAAAGATACGAGCATTCAGCTTTTGTCGATATTCCCCCAAAATGGATGCTTTTCCCAGTTTGTTTGGACATGGGGAATCGGCATGTGGTGAAAGAGGGTGGAGTTGGTTCACACCTAACATACTGGTGGCGATTGCACAGGAATCTAGACATGAGCTTCAACCTCGCTGGCCTCAGACTGCAATATCGTGGCTAGCATTCCAGCTTAACTCACGGGATGGACTCTCCGTTATATTCTATTGGAAGCTTCAGTTCATTTTCTAATGCTAGATATGAGTGGTTGAGAAGACCGGGATGTTTTGATAGCTCAAATAAAAGCAAGATCCAGGCCGGCGAGGTGAGATCTATGATACTAACATGATGTTTCCTCTCCGTCTTAAATGCAACTCAAATAGATGGAAATGTGCAGTAGAACAAGTTATTCAGTACATCCAAATGCGTGTGTGACCCTTGATGGCCTGATTTCTCCCATCACTTGTCATCCATACGGTTCTTTTGGGATGGACATGTAGCAAATGGGAGGTCAAACCATCGAGGGGACATCAAATAACCTAAAAGTCTATTCTTCTAGCTCAAGTATACGCAGCTCAAAAAGATAGTTTTTTTTCCAGGTTCATGGATGGAGGCTTGAAGACTGCATTGCACATTGGGGGTTAGGCTGACTTCCGGTTCGCAACGTTCCGCGCCTGTTACCGGTGAGTATACGTGAAGTGGATGTTGTGATGGATGTTTCAGATTGTCTAGAGTTGAATAATTCCATTCACATCACATTGTTCTCTCCCACCCTCAGCCGTGTCTGCACCCAAATTGAGAGGCGTCTAGGCGTGTGGGCCAACAGACACACACGATGAGGTTTGTTTCGGGGCCTATAGTAAGTCACGTTGACGGTTTTCGGGTTGAATCTTCTGCCTAAGTCTAGGACCTCGATGTGTATGTAGGTCTGTAGGAAGGATATGAAAGTCTTGTGGTGTTGGCTAGGTAGGTAGGGTATGTAAGCAGAGGAGGCTGGTATATTAAGAGGCAGCCCTTTCCCACTTGAGACTTGTGTCTGATGTGTTTATTGTATGATGGCTCTTCCATCCTCTTCTCTCCGACTTTTTACATTCTTTGATCCTTCTACGTGAGCGGCCACCTGAGATATCACGACCTCACAAGACTCAACAACACATACTATAGCCAAGCATAGGTCTTACTCGTCTTACACCGAAACAAGTATCCCGAGATATCCGCTGGTTCAGATCAGAGTCAAACTATTTTCTCATATAAGCCATCTGGAACATTTCCGGATATAGAACTGCTGAGTGGAGGTATTTCCTTGGCTTACAAAAGTGGCCTCATACAAGCAGATCGTTTTTCGATGCCAACATCCCGTCTACCTGCCTGCCTGCCTGCCGAGTGAGTGGTACTACAGATTAGGAAACTACGGGGTAGTATTTCTGGTTTACAGGGGCATAACGCATCTCTGAACCAGGATCTGATCCTCGTCAGTCAGGTGCCTCTTTGGCCGAGCACGACCATTCCATTTATTTCTCCTCAGCTAAAAAACCTGGACTTTTTTCAGTCCATTATCATCTTTCTGTTTTGTCTGCGCCATTATTATTACGACTTACTCAATCATCTCATCGGTTGTGGAAAGATAAACGCCGTTGCTACTGGTTGCACCATCAGAGAGTCTGGGCACGGCGTTAGACCCCGAGAGGTACAAGCTTTGGCTCATCATCACTGCGGGATATCAAAGTCACTTCTGTTCACCCCTCCATATCCGTCGCTCGTTGCTCGCAAAGAACAGCCCAGCCCAGCCCAGCCCAGCCCAGGCCATCATCCATCTCTAGAGGCACAGACAAGTCAAGACAAGAATAACGCCCCCACCATTTCCCCCATCACTCGCATTGCATCAATCGCGTCAGGTCTTCCAGGTTCTTTTTTTACCAAACCTTGCCCGTTGCAACTACAAGTTAAGTTAGTTACGCCTAACTCTACACTGCGACGCCTAAAGTAACGCCCACTTCGGCCACTCTCGCCCACTTTCACCCACTACAGCCCATCGTTTGCCGCCCGCTCCGCCGCTGAGCTTCCAAGACTCGACTCGCTACAGTACAGCGCTGTTACTGACGCCTCCTCTTTGTCTTTCCGGCCGGTTCAGGTTCCAACTCTGATTCTTCTAAACTCCCTCCACTCTCTTTTTATCCTTCCTCCACCTTCCCTTACTTCGAACCTTGGACTTCGGCCCGCCCCCCGATTTCGTCCTCCCTGCGAATTGCTTCAACCAAAAAAAATACCCACGAACAAAGCATATTATGCCTGAATACCGCCACGCCAGAAACGGTAGCCTCAACGTTGCCAACGGCGGTTCACACTCTCAGGCGAACGCTATGGCGAATCCCCCTCGCTTCGATGGACCCCGAAGTCCTCCGAGTACGTTATTGTCCTCCATTGTCATTGCTTTGTTGCGTGGTTGTTGCATGTTGCACACGGCCCCCGCCAAACCTTGAATACCAAATGTCGTCCCTACTGACACGACTGCATCGTAGATACGTCCCACGTTCCTTGCAAGTTCTTTCGCCAAGGTGCTTGTCAGGCTGGTAATGCCTGTCCATTCAGTCATGATCTGAGCAACGCTGCTGAGAATGTCTGCAAATACTTTGCAAAGGTGAGTGCGCCATATCAGGATCCGATCGCCCGCTGCCAGCCGCATCAACCCCTCCTCGCGTCGCAACGTCTCCAATGCACAATAACGCTAACAATCGCTTTCAATCATAGGGAAACTGCAAGTTTGGTCCGAAATGCGCAAATATTCACATCCTTCCCGACGGTCGACGCATCAACTACGGAAAGAATGGCGTCACGATAGGCAATACTTCCGCTCTCGCGGGTCGATCTAACCCCACCTCCGCAAACAACAATCAATCCTCCACCAGCGCCCTCACCACCTCGCTCTACCGCGCTGACATTCCATCATACACTTCGGCATATCCTTACGATGAACAAGATCAACACACTCTCGGTCGACAGCCTAGCCTCGAGAATGGTCTTCCTACCATCGATATGTCCTATACTGGATCCAATTATGGTTCTCCACGAGACGAAGAGTCTTTGCGCTTTGGTATGGGATTATCTCCTGTTAACAATAAGGGCCTTTCTGTCCTAGACGCTCCTCTTCCCGCCTCCTTCGATTCCAATGGCATCTCAAACGCCGCTCGCTTCCCTGCTGGTCCATGGCCATCTTCTGTTCCCAATCAATTTGGCATTGAATCACCCACTCCTTCGCTCAGCAATGCTAAGGACTCGCGTACGTCGGAGACTCTCAAACTTTTACACACTTCAGCATTTGGTTCGTCGGAACACCTCCTGGCCCCTCTGGATAGAAGCCCTCCTAACTCTCATCAAGCCAACGGCGAGGAATACTTTGGAAAGCGAGCTATGCACTCGTCCCGCTTTACCAAGCCCCGGATGCTCAGTTCCAGCATGCCTAAGACGTCTGTTGACCGAGACTGGGAGCCTGGTTTTGCATTTGGCGATGACGACGATAACCTTCCTGAGAACTATGTACCCGAAAACCTTCAGGACCTCCTGACTCCAGTTGAAAAGGCTCGACGTGGTTCTATGCGGGCTGATAGCGAGGTTGATGGCCTAAGCAAGTATGGTAGTCCCATTGGAACCAGCCCCAGTCGATGGGGTCCCATGTTCCAGCGACAGAAGGAGGAGGAGGAAACCTCTCGATCCCTCCGAGGTGCTTCTGCGTTTGGTCATGTTGGAAGCCCACTTCGAAACTCTATGCTTGCGCAAGAAATGGGAGGCACAAATGGTTTCGTCCGTCCATCTTCTTTGCGATCTGGCAGTGATGGCATGTCCATGCTTTCTCAGCAGCTTCAGCGAAGCCGTCTTGATGATCCTGCAGGCAATTCTAGTCCCCTTCTCCACCCCTCGACCGCTCGAGCTGGCGCCACCGCTAGTGCAATTAGCCCCATTAGCCCTATTGGCAAGGAGCGGGAGCGTGTTGGTATGGAGCGTCATGTGTCAACTGGTAGCATCAGCTCATCTATGAATGGCCGTTTCACTACCCCCATCAACGAGGACGACGAAATGTTCCATATGGAGGGTATGGAGGAAGAAGGTGAGCCTTCTATCAAGTCCCCCAAGAGGCCATCAGCCGGTTTGGCCAACGTCTGGAGCAGCTATGCTGGTGCTGTCGCTGGCAAGCCCTCTACCAACGGAACCAAGGGAGTTCCTGTCAGTGGCCGATAAGCGACCTGGCTGTAAGGTGGAGGGCAGCGTGTTCTTTGAATAACTGGTTTCAGTTTTATCAGCCAAGCGTTGGAGTTGGTGGCTTAGACAAAAAGAGCAGTGATGAGTTGATGAGCCATGAGCTGGGGTGGACAGCACCACAATCGCTACGACATGCTGCATTTCGCCAACAAGCTTTACGAATGACCGGCCATATCAGTGGAACGGAAGAAAGAAAATTACGAGGATGCATGGCAATTTATTTATGGCCAAGATCAAAAAGGATATAGGATACACGGCCAGGAGTTTTTAACATTTTCTGTTTTCATATATTGCTTGATAATTCGCTACTTGCTCTGGGAGGCGGATGGATTCTGATTTTTTGCCCACTCAGTTTTTATGCTTGATGAAGGTAATAGGCAAAGCTGACTGATAGTTGCTTGATGCACAGTTTGGTCTGTTTGCTTGGTACCTTCATTTTGGGCATGGTGTTTTGGGGAGGTTTCGGATCTACAAAAACAATTGCAAATGGGGGTAAAGACCTCTTTAGATATATCGAGGCAAATCATGTATGAAAATAGCTGCATGTATGGGAGGATGCATAATGAACATGACGTGTTCGCCGGGCCTGTTGGCACTGGATTTACTTAGTAGCCATATGCGGTGATGTAATGTTGTTCTCGGCAGATCTTTGGCTGTCTACGTGATAATGAGGCCTGCGTACTAGTCATGCTTCCTAGTGGAGATGATATGGGGAATATTGGCTAAGTGAGCTCTGAAGGTAGCAGTCACAAAACGTAGGTAGAGAAATTGGGTGTTTGTATACACTATACAAAGCCACAGAGTAGAGATTCAGCATCTACCCTTCATCATCACTCAGCGAAGCTCAATGCATCTCAATCTTCCCATCTACTGCAGGACATGCAAAACAGGAAACAACCAATCGTCACACCCTGCGAGTAGTTAAGGAGGAGATCAGGAAACTTCAAGCCGACCACTCGTCGCCAAGTCTTTCATTCAAACACCTCCTTATCTCTCCTCCTGTGGCTCCTCCTCCACGACCGTCTGTAAAACAATGAACCGTCTCATGGTGCGCCGAGATTAAAAAAGAATTTGATGCGTTATATTGCGTTTTTATATCTTTCCTTCCACCACCCACCCCCTTCAGTCCCCCACGGGCTTTTTTTATCGGCGTCTTTTAAATCCTGGCCGAGGAAGAATTTCGGTGGTCATGAGAGTGGTAATTGTACAATGAGGAGGAAGAAAGAGGGATGGTGGTTTGGGAGATATACGTTTAGTTGGCGTCGGGCTGGTTCAGGATGTACTCGACAGCCTGTTGGACTGGGAGGTTGTTAGTACTTATTTATGGATTCAAGCGGGAGAGAGGCGAGATGTACCAGAGTGGATGGAGTCGGCGTCCTTGTCGGGAATCTCAATGCTGAATTCCTCCTCAATGGCCATGACAACCTCAACGGTGTCGAGAGAGTCAAGACCGAGGTCGTTGGCGAAGTGAGCGTTGGTACCGATCTGCGGACTGTTAGGTTATATTCGAATCTACTAATCATCGAGACGTACGTTGGAGACATCGTTGACCTTTAGATATCGTTAGTTACTGCTTTACCGGTAATTTGGAGGGGAAAGCTTCGGTGAATCCATTGCTATCCCCGATATCATCCTCACCTTGTCAAACCCTTTCAACAAGCTCATAATTCGGCCCTCAACCTCCTCCTTGTTAAGCGAACCACCAGCGCTGTAGAACCGCACGGCCTGAAAGCTCTGGATCTTGGGGACGGCGGCGGTAGTGACGCGGGGCGCCACGGCGAAGGAGCGCATGGCGGGACGGGCGGCGACGCGGACGGATCGGAGGACTGCTGATCGGAACATTTTGACTGTGGGTTTTTCTGTCTTTTTTTTTCCCGGGTGGAGAGGAGGAAAAGGGTTCAATTGACGGCGGTGGTGGTGGAGTTGATGATGAGGTTAAAGGTGATGATAAATTTCTCGTTGCTACCCGGATTGACTGGTCTGTTCCGATGGAGAAAGCTAAGCTAAGCTCGGTTTGGCCAGAATCACGTGATGCGATACCGGGGGAAAGCTCCGGAAATACGTCAGCGAGGGAGAGGACGTGATTGGTCGTGAGGCCGAGAAAGAGGATAGATAAAAGATATTGAAGAAATTGAGATTAATAAATAATAATTTCGAGATCGGATTTGGTTTGAAAGTCAATTTCTGAGATTTTTGGAATGGGTAATGAGGTTTAATGATTGAAACGCTGGTTATAGTCTAGTCAGCATAATCGAACTTGGCCCTATTGGTCTCTTTCAATTTGGGGGAAACAAATGAATATAGGTAGATGTTGATGGATGATTCGAGACTCAACACCAGGCTCAAGCAAGTAAGTCCTCACAAGTCAATTGACTAATTCAGATGCTGTATAGATTTGAGATAAAGTTTAATCATTAGCAATTGTTATCCCCTTGCTTGTAGATAAGCTTATACCGCCAAACTGTCCAAACCAGCCCATCTTCCATCCCCTACCCTGAACCTCCCAACTCCTCGTATTGAGCCAAGCTTCTATTTCCCCCCAATAAGCACTAACTAACGACTCAGCATTAACGGCCCATGTCTGTATTCCCCAGGTCAATGCAATCACCAAAAGATCGTCTACAAACGTCCCTCATCCTCATCCAATCATGACCCCTTGCTGCATGTTATCATCTATCGCTTCACCTACCAAAAACAGTTTATCCGTACCCCAGGGAACTTTGTTTACGGGAAGCTGGCTGAGATAGGAAGGAGAAGCGCTGGAATCCAGTTGATTCACAGGGCCAAGAATTCCAACGTCGTACGGGAGATGTTTGTCTTGAGCTTAAGCTTAAATATAACTCTGTCTTTCCCTTCATTCTTTAGTCCTCATCCCTTTTAACTTTCGTTTTTTAATAGAGGACTCCAATCATGAAGCTGCAATTCTTGACTTTTGCTCTTTCGGCTTCTGCCTGTCTTATCCCCTCCGATTCAATTCCCCACTCGGAGCGCGGTGCTGTCCTCGCCGCTAGACAAGCCACCCGTCCGGAGCCCGATTTCCCCATCGGCTCCGGCGATCGCTTCAAGAAGGGCACCATTGCCCCCAAGGGCCTTTCCACCTCAGACCGCAACCTCAAGTCCATTCTTACTCCCGCTGAGGTCTCTTCTGCCCTTGAAGGTCTTGCTAAGAACTTCAAGGAGGTTGAGCTTATTCGTCCTCCTTACAAGACTTATGAGGGTGTAAAGACCCTTGGCGCTAAGATTGGAAAGAACCCCAAGTTCTTCATTATTAGCGGTGCGCATGCTCGTGAGCGTGGCGGACCGGACAATGTAGTCTACTGGCTTTCTGATCTTCTTCACGCTCGTAAGGCGGGCAAGGGTCTTAAGTACGGAAAGACTACCTTTACTGCTGCTCAAGTCCGAAAGGCTCTTGACGGAGGTATTGTCGTACTCCCCATCATCAACCCCGATGGTGTCAAGTTCGATCAATCCACCAACTCATGCTGGCGCAAGAACCGCAACCCCAAAAGCTCAAAGGGTAACCCTGATGCCATTGGTATCGACATCAACCGCAACTATGACTTCTTGTTCAACTACAAGAAGGCGTTCAGCTCTAATATTGATCTGAGCTCCGTTGCTTCTGAGGATCCCACCAGCGAGGTCTTCCACGGCACTGCCCCCGAGTCAGAGCCCGAGACCAAGAATGTCGTCTGGGTTATGGACAAGTACAAGAGTCTGAGCTGGTTCGTCGACCTGCACTCTTTCGGCGGTGATATTCTCTACGCATGGGGTGATGATGATGCGCAGACCAAGGACCCCAAGGAGAGCTTCGCAAACAAGAAGTACGACGGACGCCGTGGTGTTCTCGGCGCCGCTGAGACCCCCAAGACCAAGTACAAGGAGTACATCACCTCCAAGGACATCAACGTCCAGATCAAGGTCGGCAACAACATGAAGAAGTCCATGGAGAAGGCTGGTACCACCAAGTTTGTCGTGCAAGAGGCTGTTGGTCTGTATCCTACTTCCGGAGCCAGCACTGACTACGCTCTTGGTCGATTCTACGGCAAGGCTTGTGGTAAGAGCAAGCTTCAGAGCTATACTATTGAGTTTGGTGAGGAGAGTGGTTCGGCTGCTTGTCCGTTTTATCCCAGTGAGAAGCAGTACCATATGTGGATGAAGCAGGTTGCTTCTGGCTTGACTGAAGTTGCTCTTCAGGCTGCTGAGACTAAGCCTGAGGTTAAGAAGTGCGCATACCCAGCTCCCAAATAAGTTGAGCTTCAGCGTTTTTTCAGTTGTACATAGTTTGAATGAATCGTGATTGTCAAGTCGACGTTTCTGAACCCTCTGTTAGTGATCACAACACCAGAAACTGACCTCGCCACCACGTCTGAACTGCACATAGGCCCCTTCTCAACATCGCTTCTCTCACCTTCAACTTCACATAAACCAACCACTTGAATGACAAAGGGGCATTTTTGGACATCTAGATTATGTACACCCATCTCTCCCTTCCGTCTGAAGCCTCATCGTATCCCATGCCGCCTTTCCACCAAAAAAAAAAGATCCTGTTCCTACAATAGCGACGTTTCAAACGACCCGAGGCAACAAACAAAACAACATAAAAACCATGTATTTCTCTCTCTTTCTCTCCCTTTCCTTTTCGTATCGTTTATCGGTATGGCGAGTCGGCGCGGATAGCAGCTGCGAGCTCAGGCTCCCACTTATCACCGTTGGAGAGAAGCTTCTCTGTAGCATTGTTAGTTATGGCCTCGGCAAAACCAGATTATGTGGTAGAAATGGTAGCGAGAACGCACCCTTGTTGTACAGAAGCTCTTCTCGGGTCTCGGTGGCGTACTCGGCGTTGGGTGACTCAACAATAGCGTCGACGGGGCAAGACTCCTGGCAGAAACCGCAGTAAATGCACTTGGTCATGTCGATATCGTACTTGGTCGTTCGGCGGGATCCGTCAGCTCGCTCTTCAGCCTCGATAGTAATAGCCTGGGCGGGGCAGATCTAGTGATTCATGTAAGCAACCTAGCTACTACGTGGAATATAGTGTATCGTACAGCCTCGCAAAGCTTGCAGGCAATGCATCGCTCTTCACCGGAGGGGTATCGTCGAAGGGCGTGCTCGCCACGGAATCGAGGAGAAATAGGGCCCTGGATGGGTCAGTTATTTGGGCATATAACTTTGTTCGACATCGTATACCTTCTCGAAAGGGTAGTAAATCGTATAGCTAATCCCTCATTAGTCCAATTCCCTTCCCTCAATATATAGATTATTTATGACATACGGTGGTCGGAAGAACTGCTCAAGCAGAACATACATTCCCCTCGCCATCTCCGTCATGAGGAAAAACTTTCCCATACGGTCAAGGGTGCTCTCGTTATCCCATGTCCACTTGACAGGCTTGCTCGTTCGGAAGTTGGCGGGAGGAGGTCCATGAGGTGTCGCGTAGCTTCGCTGTTGAACCAGACCGAGGATGCTAGCTCTGCTGGTGGCAGCAGAGGCGAGCTGGCGTCGCGCGATGAGAGCGTGGGCCATTGTGTCGAGGCGGATGTTCGAGG
>PVPY01000213.1:0-36613 GCA_002982035.1 Fusarium algeriense | reverse complement strand
TAAGATAAGTAAAAACTAGCCTCTATAAAGCTATTAAGCCCTATATATATATTACTATAGTATTTACTACTCTTAAGATAAAATTTAATATATTCTATAAGAAGATTTATAATAATAAGTATAATTAAGTATAGTATTATATTATATTATATAGTATAGAGCTATATAGTACCTTAAATATACTTAATATAGGGCTAATACCTTACATTAGGTTTTACTGCATTATATTAATATAACTTAATATAGTAATAAAGTATTATATAAATATATATTTTAGCTCTTAATATTACATTAGGGTAAGTATAGGAAGGAAAATCCTTTAGGTTGGAGTTTTAAGACAGTGATCCATTTAGTCTTCCGTAGCCATGCTGTACAACTTGATCTTTGGGCTGTTGAACTTCTTGTTCTGCTTGCCTGCCATCCACTCCATAGACGTTCTGGGAAGAAGGAAGATTCTTCTTTTCACAATTCCAGGTATGGCTTTGGGCTTGATGGCAGCTGCTATATGCTTTGAAGCAGTGGATAAAAGCGTGAGAAACGAGGTGGTAGCCTTCTGGATCTACTGTATGTAAACAGCCCATTGCACTGGACAGAGTATCGCTTACAATCATTTATAGTTCACACAGCCTTTTACAGCCCCGGAATGGGTCCAGTGCCATTCATCCTCGCTGCGGAAAGCTTTCCTTTAGCTTTTCGTGATACGGTAGGTTGACTTTTTGTTGAAACCAAAGACAAAATACTAATATCAAGAACAGGGCGCTTCACTTGCAATCTCGATCAATCTTCTGTTCGCTGGCCTCCTGGCATGGCTACAACCCTTACTTGTTTCCGGCATCAACTTTGGGGGAACACTTGGGGTATTTGCTGGCTTAAATGTCGTTGCTTTCGTTCTCATTTTCCTTCTAGTGGAAGAAACTAGTGGGGTGCCTCTCGAATCTCTTGGGTCAGTCTTCAACCAGCCGAAGAGGGATTTAATTCACTTCCAACTCTCTGAATTTCTACCCTGGTTCGGTAGATTTATTCTTTGTCGAAGTAGTCTTGCCGAAAGACCTGAACGTGCCATCGACTTCCATCAGACTTCGGAGCAAAGGCTTCCAGACACTGATGACGAGGAGCGGCTTAGGGATAGCGAGAGTGATTCGCGCGGGATGAGGTTAACGGCTATGTCAGGGGGAAATGGAGGAGGCCGAGAAGGGAATTAGGAGCTGAAAATTAATTAGACCTCGAGGGATGCATATTCGTGATGGCATAGCCGTGTGTAGATATATATCTTGAAGAGTAAACAAGCCTTACATCTCTTATTTTAATACACTACCCCTACTAATATTCCATCAAGGTGTAAATAATCAAGAAGATACAGGGGGAAAAGCCGGAGTTCCCGGAGGAAATAAACCCCAAACAACACGACTATCATGTTTAAGCATGATCAATCGTGCGTATAACTTTTTCTAGTCTTGATTAACAAGGCTGCTGTTTGGTAACTCTTCCGCAGTCACCTCGTGTCCAAACACTCCAATCAAAACATCGAGTCGACCGCTTGCGATCTATAAAGCATCACATCACATCCAACGTATACATTCCGCTTGGTCAAACCACCTCGTTCATATGGGATTGACGTGCCCCAGTCAATTTCACTATTAGCCTTGACGGTAGTACTATCATCCATTAGGGACAGGAACTTCTAGGTCTCTAGCAATAACTACTTACACGCAAACATTGCAGGATGTCCTCTTTTCAAGCTGGACATGGTCTAAGATGTCGCCTTAGTGAGTGGTATCTCAACGGGTAATACTTTTAGTCAACTCACTGTCATTCGCTGGAGAAGCGGCAGCGCTGGCAACAGCGAGAAGGGCTAAAGTAAATTAAAATTTCATTGTTGTGGTGTTCCTTTCCTGACCTTGTTTTCTCATTAAGGCAGATATCTGGCTCTACAGTCTGTCCTATCTGGCATCGTTAGACCCAGGGCTATTATAGTACTCTATCCGGTGGTCGATATGAAAGCGACTCACTTCGCTGAGTCATATGCAAAGTCAATTGTGGGTGTGTCAAATTACTCCAACGAGGATGTCGACAAGTTCCTGTTTGTATTTTGGGAAGGCCTCCCATTACGGAAGCAGATCGTCCTGTGAGACTTGACTCGACCATGGCTGTTGTGCATAACGGGCGCTATCTATAGCTTCTGGGCCATGAGCCTGGATTATTCATCCTTGATCGTAGTGAGAAAGTGGCGTCAACTTCAAACCGTGGGAAGTCTTTGCTCCCTCGATTATTTCTTCGTCATGGTGAGGATGATAGCACGTTCCTGTTGAGGGTATTCGAAAGTTAGTGGACTCACTGCAAAGTTTGACCCAAATCAGACCTGGTGACCATGGGTTCGATTTCAAAGCTACTATTAAGGAGCCTTGGTTGAATGAAGGCTTGGACTTTGTCCTTAGATCATGGTTAGGTAGCAAGAGTCTTGTGTAAACGATTAACGGGTTACTTCATCCGTCGAGCATCTGTTTGTATGAGATAGGTCTCCACTTTCGAAAAGAAACTCTGGGCCTTTTAGGTTAGGGTTATAGTAATAGCCTCTTGATTCCTTTTTATACTAAAGTATTAAAGACTGCTATAAAGACATACTCATCCCTAATCCTGCTTTGGGATTCCCGGTAACGCAGCATAGTCATCGTAATCACAATCAAATTCATCATCCCTCGCCGCCTGAGGCATCGACTTGACCAATTCATTGGTGAATTCCTTCTCAGTATGCCAAGCCAGATGCGCTTTTCCAAAATCAAAGGCCGTTAGTTTATCCCTTAGGTCGACTTTGTAGCCCAACCAGCCAAGCAGCCCACCACGAATCCAAACTCCCTTATCATTCTCTACTGGGTCGTCTGAGCCCGTGGCAAAGCGGAAGCAGTGGGTGCGCAGTCCATCCTTGTGAAAAACTACCTTTGGGTGCGTGGGCTTGTCTGCTGGCAACCAGTCCCAGTTCGGGAGGGGAAATTCGGCAGGACTCTCAGCCATGATGACGTTCATGACTTTACGAGAGGAGTAGTCTCCGTGGCACGATACAGCGACAGTCTGAGGCTCGCCTTGCTTAGCCCATACAACAACATGCTCCCAGTCGTAGCGATGGTTCCACTTGGTGAAGCCCCCCCCTTCAGCAAAGTCCATCTGGAAGAAGTACGCGTAAACGAAGGCACACCAGCCGCGGTTGCATCGGCCTCTGACATACACATTGGAGTTGTCGAGGGTAGAGGCCTGGCGACAATCGGAGACATCAATGTTAGGCTCGAGACCCTCGGAAATGTTTCCGTCAGGGTCAATGGCGGGCACGTTGTAGCAGCTGTCCGTGTCGAAGTCGACAAGGGGTTGAAACTTGAATTCAAGCGCCCCGGCGTGATCCCCTTCGATAGGGCGAAGTGGCGAGGAATCATCCCGGACGGTGAGGCTTGGGCCATTATGTGGGAGGGCAGCAACGAGGGAAGGCGACGAGAGGAGCACTAGAGCCAGGTATGAGACTGTCCCCGTCATCTTGCTAATTGCAGGCATATTGACAGATAGGTAGATGGATAAGATTGAGAACTGAGTAGATGTTGGAAACACTGCTTGGAACTTGTTTGTTATCGAAGTGATGATACAACAATTCAAACCTGGGGGGATGCACAGTATTTATAAGTCGAGAAGAGACCCCTTGAATATTGGGCGACTATAGCCATTCTCCTGTCGAGGGAATTCCCACCCTAGCTGAAAGTACAGCCTAAGCCAATGTAATAGCATAGCCTCAACTTGAGAGAGTCCTTACGGAGTAACATTGTGCATCATGGGCCAAAGCCGATAAGCTTGGAACCAATTATGCCTAGAGGTCCTGAATGAGGCGGCGCCGGTCATCGACCCTCTACAACACATTCCGCCTCTAGTCGATGCCTCTGCCAATGGCGCCCAAGCCGATCTCAAGACTCAGCCGCAGGTCGCACAAGAGACGAAGAGCTGAGTCTTTGGTCAGCACTACAACGTCTATGCTTATGTGATGTAAAGCAAAGGCATCCCAAAAGAGAATATAAGCTTACGCTGTGGAGTCCAGTGGTAACCTTGTAAAAGATCTCTAGTTGGTTAAGCCCCTATGACAGCTGAACTCAATGGCTGCTTACTCTGCATCTCAATACTGGCAACCCTAAGCATTTTCCGCACTTCAACTTAGACCCCGAACACAATTTTATGACTACAGATCCAAATGGATAGTGCGTAGCAGAACCAGAGTACCGGCGAACCCGAGCATCTCGCGCACTTTAACTTCGACCCCGAATACAGCGTTACAATTCCAACATACTCAGAATTCAAGTGTGGACCTCAATGCATATCACAGCCCCTCGCAAATGCACAGTTTGCGATGGCCTCATTCTTCACTACTGTCTGTAATCTATGTTAACAAGAGGTTGTTGCAGCCGGTGACTTTGTGAATCTGGCAGTTCGGGGACATAACCATTGAGTCCATAGACTATAAGAGTGTTTGTGTCCCGACATGAGAAGACATCTTTGCTACTCTTGACCAGATACAAATTCAGGGCTTGATGATTTGTCTGTCGTATCACAAGCCAACCAACTACCGACAGACAGGTGGATGTCTAAAGTGGCCTGAGGAAAAGATGATCAACAGGGTTGCATTGCCGGCCACTGCAAATATTCCACTCAGGGACCTTCATTGATAAGGCTACTTAGCCAATCAACCAGCCGCTATAGTTTCTTACTTCAGTAAGCTAACATTAATAGCGGCTGGTTGATTGGTTAAGTAGCCTTATTAATGAGGTCCCGCCACACAAGACTTCATATTATGCAAGATTCAAATAGCGCTAGCTGTTCGACTTTCGCTTGCTATTTGTTAATTAGGTTCAGCTCTCATCAATATGATATAAACATTACGCTATAAGTCCTACATTGCCCTGGAGTTTCCTAATAACTTATATAAGTGAGAGAGCTATAGCTATAAACTCAAAATCAAGTCTACACTTAACTACACATATTCTACTTATACTATAAATCTGAAACAATAGATCTCCATAAACACTTTATCCTTAATATAATTATAGCTCAAAAACAAACTCCAAATTTCCCTTTATGGTGTTAGCTTTGGCTTCTTCTGCCCCCTTGCCGTTTTGCAGAATACACCAAACGAGAACCTTGTTCGAGAATCATTTTTAAAAGACATCCTTTCTGTTCATTTTATCCCAAACCTATTAACCACTCTTCTGCACAACAGCAATGATCTTTTCAACAACGGAGGGATCAGAGAGAGTAGTAATATCTCCAAGCTGATCCTGCTCACCCATAACCACCTTTCGCAAAACACGACGCATGATCTTACCAGATCGAGTCTTGGGCAGATCAACCACCAAGAAGATCTTCTTGGGAGCAGCAAACGGACCGATGTTGTTGCGGACCTGCAATCTGAGCTCGGCGTGAATTTCCTCCTCGGATGTTCTGAATGCCTCTTTGAGACAGACAAAGGCAATAACGGATTGGCCTGTGACTTCATCTGAGACTCCTACGACGGCGGATTCAGCGACCGCGGCGTGTTCGATTATGGCTGCTTCGATTTCAGCGGTTGAGAGGCGGTGGCCGCTGACGTTGATAACGTCGTCGACACGGCCGCGGATCCAGTAGAATCCATCTTGGTCACGAGCAGCTCCATCGCCAGTGAACTATATAAAAGGTCAGGGTTTGGATCTTAAACTCAGCTTTTTTTCAGAGACTTACGTAGTATCCGGGATACACTTTGAGATATGTCTCCTCAAATCTCTGGTGATCGCCATAAACAGTTCGTGCCATGCTAGGCCATGAAGTCTTGAAAGCAAGAACGCCTTCAACTCCGTTACCGTGGATTTCAGCACCAGAGACAGGATCGATCAAAACTGTGTCGATACCGAAGAAGGGTAGGCAAGCGGATCCAGGCTTGGTGGGTGTGACACCAGCCAAAGGAGTGACAGCGTGAGAGCCAGTCTCAGTTTGCCAGTATGTCTGTTTCAGTCAGTAAAATTGATAGGCGATCGCTGACCAAAGATACTGTCAACTTACATCAACGATATGACATTCGCCCTTTCCAATGACATCGTAGTACCACTTCCAAATTTCAGGAGCGATGGGCTCACCGACTGAACCGAGAACTCGCAGACTCTTGGTATCATGGTCGACAGGGTCAGAGCCAGCTCTCTTCAGCAAGCGAAGAGCAGTAGGAGCGACGTAAAAGTGAGTGATCTGATGGTTTGCAATGATTTCCCAGAAACGAGAAGCATTGGGGAATGTTGGCGTTCCCTCGAAAACAACTGTAGAGACGCCCAAAAGGAGGGGAGCGTAGACCACGTAGGTATGGCCAGTGATCCAGCCAACGTCTCCAGCACAGAAGTATCGGTCGTTCTCATGAATGTCAAACACATACTTACCCGTTGCAGCTGCTCCGACCAAGAAACCACCAGTGGTATGCAAGATACCCTTTGGTTTGCCAGTTGATCCAGACGTATACAGCAGGAAAAGAGGATCCTCGGCGTCCATAGACTCAGGTGGGATATAGCTTGGCCACTTGGCAGTCTGTTCGTGCCACCAATGATCTCGTCCTTCAACCCACGAGACCTTGGCACCAGTTCTCTTGAAGACAAGAGTCTGAACACCCTCGAGTGGGCTCAGTGCTTCGTCAACAATCTTCTTGATGCCGATTGTTCGGCCGCCCCGCATACTCTCATCAGCAGTGATGACGACCTTGCTCTTGGCGTTGACGACACGATCTCGGAGCGATCCGGCTGAGAAACCAGCAAAGACAACAGAGTGAACAGCTCCAATGCGGGTGCAAGCAAGGATGGCAACTAGAGCTTCAGGAATCATGGGCATGTAGATGGCGACTGTATCGCCCTTTCGAACGCCAAGGTCCTTGAGAGCCCACGAGACCTTGCTGACTTGCTTCAGCAGCTCGCCATAGGTAACAGAACGACCGCCGTTGCCATCGTCAGTTTCGTAGATGATAGCAACCTTGTTAGGGTCCTTGAGCGCATGGCGATCCACGCAGTTGAATGAAGCATTCAGCTTTCCTCCAAGGAACCAAGAAGGGTTGCCCTCAAACGGAGAGCCGCTCTTGACGGTGTGAAAGTCACGCTCCCATGTGAGGAGGTCACGAGCTAGGCTGCCCCAGAAAGCATCGGGCTCTTTGATGGAGAGCTGATGCATCTGCTGGTATTCCTCCAGGCCTAGGTTCCTGTAAGTATTGTAAATATTCCCGGACTAGGATATAACCTACTGCCAATGTGAGGCTTGCTGGGGTGTCCTGAAGGTTCACTGTTAGTATGCAGCTATTTTACAGCATGGGTTCACGCACGTGCGAGCATCTTGTCGGGAAGATCTAACTCAATCTTAGTACATCTCAATACGAGCCAAGAAGATTTCGTATATACGTACACCATTCCTCTCCGTCACCACCACCATTGGTAACCGGTTGTGTCGATATGGGTTGACGCATGATGTAAGCGTGTGAAATGTTTTTTTATGCAATGAAGTGAAGTAGCTTTTGCCGCAGAAGCGTAGTGCGAGGCTTGGAAATTTATCAATATCGTGGAAAAAGTCAAGGTGACTGAATGGGGAAAAGGGGTGAGCAGCGGGCGGGGGTGTTATATTAGGTCAGCAGGAGAATATGCCGACAAGGGGTCGCTGATTATGGTGAGATGACGCAGAGCGGTAGTGGAATCCTTGTGATTCAGTTGATTTTTGGCGTGAAAAGTGGCTTCACTTCCAATCAGAGGACAGAGGTCAATTTCGCCGATCGTAAGCCGCGGTTCAATTAATACAACTGAACTGACTCAGCCTGTTATCGAGACTCAATGACTCGGCCAGAGGTTCAATCTTCTGATTACTATCTATCAGCTCATAAACTTAAGCTTAAAATATTCTCCATCACCTGCTTGGGAGTCACTTGATGACCGCTCTTGGGCACTCAACACTGAACAAGACATAAAATTAGACCAATTCTGCCCAAAGATTCTGTCACCGCCTTCTAAAATAAATGTCACGCACAAGGAAGACCGCGGTATCGGGCCTTGTACCTGCGGCATTCTTGGCGATCATTCCACTTATTACCGAAATCGGAAATAATGGTCTTTTGCCGTCGTAATCTCAAGACAAGTCATTCCCTGTCGTGCACCGAGAGTCTGGTTATCTATTTCCGCCTTACTACCTTACGAGGCAACATCACCACGTGGATCATGTGAGAAGCATGCATTTGGGCCCTGCCAAGTCGATGTGAAGCTTGTGACAGCTGTGTATCTATCTTCGTAATGAGCCTGCATAACTTCATGTGACAGCCAAATTTTATTGTCTAGGGTATCTCATTTCTCTGCTGCTGATGCAGAAGCCCGTGCTTTTTTTCGTTTTTGTTGAGGTTCCCCAACACGAATAAAAAATGCCAAGCCCAATGAGGGAGAAAGAAAAAAAAAATGTGCTATAGGGTTGGCCGAAATCAGTTGACAACTGCAAGTCATATGACCAAGTTAGCTATTTAATCCAGCCACGAATGTCAGTTGGTTCAATTATAAGAACACGCAAGCCAAGAATTATCACAGATCCCGAGGTTTGTAAAATTTTGTGCAGCTTGTGAATTGACACCATGTTTGCGCATGTGAAACCAATTGTTGCACCAGCATGATGTTACCCAAACACCACTTTTCATGCAAAGCAGTATGTAGCCAAGGTAACATTCATGCAACTTCTAGTATCACCGAATCAATTTACAAGATAGACTGGGGCATCTATACGTGGTAGTACGCAATCCATTTGTGAAGTTCTGGATTAAAGCCTTGCATATCTGAAATACTACCAAACCTACCAAACTACAGTATCGTATCTATTCAGGCTTTCTTGCGTAAACAACGCGCTGTCGGTAGAAAGGATGAAACTTTCCAGATCGAATTTCGCGTCGCAATTGAGCGCAGTATACAGATACTTCTTCCTTAGCCCAACCAAGAACCATATTGGCCATATAGAGAACATAGCCCTCATAGTCTTGCTCAAGTGCAGCCTGAGCAAATTGTCCAATCTGCTTAAGTCGAGGGTCCTGGGGCCAGCCCCCAATAGGTGCCTAAATTAAACTGAGTAAGTATTCGAGGAGAGCGATGAATCAAGTGTGCGTACCTTGAAATCCCAAACTTTGACATCGACAAAGCCTGCTTCCTCCATGCCCTTCTGTTGGAGATCTTTATCAATAATCTCAAAAGTGCGATTAAGCTTTCTTCCGCCCTCGATGAAGAACTTGCCCCATTCGTTAATAGCACAAGTTTCAGTGACAGTGCCGTCATCACATTCCATTCTAGGGGAGGCTTCATAGCTCTCGACCCAACCGCCAGGCTTGCAAACGCGAAATGCTTCCTTAAACAGGGCAGACCAGTCGCTTATACTCCCATATAGATAGCGCATATGCACATAATCAAACGAGTTAGGTTCGAAAGTCCACTCTTGCGTACAGTCTTCGATTTCACTAGTATGGTTAGGACAAACTTGTAAGGCTGGGTCCTGGGAGCTTCTTACAACTTCAGATTGGGTGGAATCCAGTCAGGCTGGATGGGAGAGATGTCCGTTCCGACTACTTCGGCATTGGGATACTCATCGGCGAAGTCACTATCAAAAAAGGTCAGTAAGGAACCAAGATCTTCTGTACGGATTTTTTTCACATTGCCCAGATGCCTATTTCTTGAATTAGTATGGTGCATACGTCAGACATGCAAAGACATACCAGTTCCTGTTCCGACATCCAAAACTTTCTAGGTCTTCTGTCAGAAATTTGCTGTAAATGTCCAAAGATGTTGCACGAACCTGAATGCCATCCTTTAGAGGAGCCAAGTGTAGCTTTCCATCCAGCGAAAGTGACAAGAGATGGTGACTGTGCCCAGTTAGCTTATGGGCTGCCTCTGACAAGATCTGACTCACTTAATATCCATAGACTCGTTGTGATGCTCGTCATTTGGTGTCCTGTCTTATGTCAGCTCTGTAATTAACCTTTGAGAGAACTTCCATACCAGTACTCTGCATTTCCCCGCTCAGAGTGGTATGTCCTTCCATGAATTGTGCGGTAGCGAAGGATGCTCGAAGAAATCGACTCTGTCGAACTGGCAGCTTCATCTCCAACTGCTGAATCAGCATCATCTTCTGGCGCATCCTACAAAATGTCAATGAACGAATTCAAGGGAGTTTTGGTTTCACATACGCCCTCATTCAAGGCGACCCAATGTTCGGGGTTATAGAAATCTTCTGCAGTTTGAGTAGTTTCGGCGGGGTTTTCTGCAGTGGTTTGTTCAGTAGAGGTCTGCTCCGTAGGTGCAGGGGTCTCCTCGGCTGGAGGTGACGACGAAGTAGCGGGTGCTTTCGGAGATGTTGCTTCCTTTGAAGTCTCCGCCATTTTGCCTTTGATCAGTGATAGTTACTCAAAGTATTCTCAGATGATTCAAAGGTTTTGATTTCGAATGGAAAGAGCACCAAAGTGATAGAAGTGACAACACAGCAAGGTTACAACGTGCAGCTAGGTCTGACGATAAGAACCCTGTATTCTCCACTCCGCCATGATGAAAATACCGCCATTGTGTATTATGACATGTGTTTATATAGATTTATCACTTTATACTGAGTAATCAAGATGAAATTGCTGTGTTAAAGTGTGCTTATTAAATGCCACGTAGCTCCACTAGTTCATGCCAATGCATGCGTCCGAAAATCGATAGTAACATGCAGATAAACAGATCAATGTGACAATTAATAAGAACAAGAGAACTGCATCTCATTCATCGGCCTTCAAAAAAAAAAGCTATAAATCTACAACAGGGAAGAGACGCCCTATATTGATATAATTTAACTCTTAGTGGTTAAGCAAATAGATAGACAGTGAGTTTTTCCAAGACTTATCAATATTCGGCCCAGCATCACTAGAGTTAGTAATGTCTTACTTGGAGAAAAATGTGATACTTGCTAGAAAATGAGTATCACTCAGGGAAGACAACACAGAGAGCGAGCTAAGTATCTGGTAACTCATTAGAGTAATAAAAGTCTGAATGGACGCACGATATATAACAGCTCAGGATCAGGAAAACTGCCATATCCACACCAGCTTTTGCTTGATTGTCAACCTTATTTAGAGAGCTTGAAGTTCCGAGGGCGCCATATTAGAGCTGTTACAATAGTAGGGTAACCAAGAGGAGTATAGGAAACCAAGACCAAAGAGTTATAAACCGGGTATATCTCTTAAGGTAGTGTGTATAGATAGATTAAAGCACAAGCGTTAAAAACTGTCATTTTAACCAATTCGAGCGCAGTAGATCTTACTGGGATCCCTATATAGGTGCTCTCGGGTTAACAACTCATGCAATGACTAACCCTCGCCACATCCAGGCCTACAACAAGGTTGGGACAAGACAATCTTTGATCCAAGATCAGGCGGCAATCTTTGAACCTCAGAACTCCCATAACAGATAAAGCAATCGCAGAAACCTGTAAGACCTGCAGTCTTTGGTACGTAAGAGAGAAATAATGGTCCCATTGTGATGACCAAATTATATGTAGCAATAGATGTCCTGTGTCGTCGTCTTGACATCATATGAGCCTCAAGAACTTCAAAACAGACCTATAGTAGCATTAAATTATACACAGTATAATTTGAGATAGACTCAGCTTGTTTGCCGAACTTCCGAGCTACGAATGATTGATGGGAGAAGGACATGGAAAGACCGGAATTGCTTCAACGAGCAAACACTGGCAAACTGTTGATTCCAATAGTAGTATTTTCGAAGGTAGCTGTGCCTCATGGAACCAATGAGGTTGCTCTCCACGAGATCCGGATATATATTGATCGGATCGAGTAAAGGAGTAGGTTTGAAGCCTACGAAAATTCCCGACAACGATTGAAGATTTATGGTATAATCGCTGGGTTCCGATGATATGATCCGATGAGACACGGCACGATAGAAAGATGGAAAGTTAGTTTTGGTCAAAGATCATGAACTGCGACTGGTGAGAATGTATCGCGTCCAACCACCGGAACACAGGCACGGCGCATAAAGTCTGTATCTGACAGGAGCCTCAATGCGCCACAATAAAAACCTTGTACGATCCCAGCTTCGGCAAATTTTGTAACACGGCAGTTGTGAAATACGTGATTTCGCAGTTGTGATGACGACGTTTATAATTTATTTATTCCGCCAACTCCGAATGCCGTATTTCCCTGCTGCGAATGACAAGTCTTTATCGTCGAAATATCCGCTTACTTTGTCTGTCTTATCATTGCTCCCGTTGCCATCTGCCGACGACATTTGCTAGCTCCAACGCAGGCATGTCGCAGGCTGACGTCTGGAAAAACTCTCCTCGCCTCAATAGACTGATATTTAGGGGTAGCTGAATAATTATGATGAAATTTATTGAGCTAAGCAGCCTTTGAAGCTCGGATACTTGCATGGACTGAGATTTGCCGTGTTTACTTGCCGAGCTGGTGGATCATTTTGTCCCCAAATACCCCAGAATGGCTTGTGGGGGGGCAAACCTGGAGTACCCGAAGACCGAGACTCTCATCAAGATCTGGTCTAAGTGAAAGTGATATAAGAAGAGAGTAGGGTAGAGTAGAAAAAAAACAGGAAATAAACCACTTCAGTATCTTCTTCAACAATTCCTTTTAATTCAGTTGCCTTTTTGTGCCTTCAACATGCACAGCGGCTTAGTTGAAACTCTTCTCAGTGCCCTCGCCCAGCATTGGGTATTGGTACTTACAACACTTACAGTTGCGTGGCTGGTGAAGAACAGATATAACCGTGGTCTAAATAAATACCCTGGTCCCTTCCTGGCTTCTTTGACAGATTGGTGGCGTTTCTGGGATGTTTATGGACAGAGACCTGAAGTCACCCTTCAGAAACTTCATGCCAAGCATGGAGATATTGTCCGATTGGGACCCAACACTCTATCTTTTGCCGACCCTGCTGTTCTGAAACAGATCTATGGCCTTAGCAAGGGTTATGTCAAGGTATGTCCTTTCATCTTGCGTGAGGCTCTATGCTAACTGTCTTCAGTCCGACTTTTACATTGTACAACAGTCCGTGGTCAAAGGCCACCGTCTTGCATCTCTCTTCAGCACTACTGACAATGACTTCCACTCCCAATTCCGCAGAAGTGTCAACTCTGCCTTCTCCATGAGCGCACTGGTCCAGTATGAGCCTTTTGTCGACAACACTACCAAGCTGTTTTTGGAACAAACCGAAAAGTTCTTCGCTAAGAAGGCCGACGTTTGTAACTTTACACAGTGGCTTCAGTACTACGCCTTTGATGTCATTGGCGAGATCACTTACAGCAAGAGACATGGATTCATTGAGAAGAATGAAGATGTTGAGGGTATTGTTGCCTACCTGGGCAAGCTCTTCCTCTATGTTGCACCTGTAAGTCATCTCTTCATTTAGCTATCATCTTTACTAACAGTACCAGGTCGGACAAATTCCTTTCCTGGACCTCCTTTTTCTCAAGAACCCTATCTACCTCAAGCTCTCTCAGTGGGGTCTCTTTGACTCTACCTTCCCCGTTGCACGCTTCGCCCGTGCCCGCATGGCTGAACGTCTTATCCCTGAACTGAACTCAGAAGGCGAAAGCCTTCCCACCAGTAGTCTCAAGAAGCAGCCCCTTGGTCAAGATTTGCTGTCCAAGTTCATTGCCGCCCGCGAAGCTCGCCCTGATTTCATGACAGACACTCTGGTCCAGACTATGGCTGTTTCTATGGCTTTTGCAGGATCAGAAACTACTGCCATCACTCTCTCTGCCGTCTTTTACTATCTTCTCCGAAACCCCGAATGCTATCAAAAGCTCAAGAAGGAGCTTGACGATGCTGCCAAGGCTGGTGCTTTCTCTGACTACGAGACTGGTCTGGTCACCTTTGCCGAGGCTCAGAAGTTCCCCTACCTTCATGCTTGCGTTCAAGAAGCTTTCCGAATGCACCCAGCACCTGGTCTTCCCCTTGAGAGAATTGTTCCTCCCCAGGGAGCAGAGATTGGAGGCGAGTTCATCAAGGGCGGTACCATTGTTGGTGTCTCAGCCTGGATCATCCATAACCGTCCAGAGATATTTGGATCTGATACCGAGAAGTACCGACCTGAGCGCTGGTTGCCTGACCCCAAACTTGATCCTGAGGAAGAAGATAAGCGCATCAAGAAGATGACCGGTCATATGTTCCAGTTCGGCATGGGTAGTCGAACATGTATTGGCAAGAACATCAGTCTGTTGGAAATCTACAAGGTTGTGCCGAGTCTGCTAAGACGCTTCGAGGTGAGTAATGCACAATTCAACATCATCGTGCAGACACAAGACTAACAAGAAGTAGATCGACTTTGAAGACCCAAGCAAGGAATGGAAGATCATCAACGCATGGTTTGTCAAGCAGACAGACTTTGACGTCAAGTTCACAAGGAGGGAACTCGTACAGCCGGAATTCTCAGAGAAGCAGGAATAATGTGTAATGAATAGATTGTAAAAGTTTATGTCATTTGACTTGCATGTAGATAGTTCTTTTAGATAATTCTCTAAGCAATGTTACTGCTCTTGATGATGGTTCCGAAAGCATCGCCAATCTCGCTCAGTGCAACCTTGACCAATTGTGAAGCATCAACACCGGGGATATCTCGATCACCGACAGCATCTTCGGGGATCAGAACATCAAAGCCACGCTCCTCTGCCTGTCGTGCAGTAGTCGAGACGCAGACGTGGGCCTTATGTAATTAGTCTCACATCTATTATATCCAATTCAATGGCTTACCATGTAGCCTGTAAGAACAACCTTCTTCTTTCCAGTCTTGTCCAGCACGTCCTGCAGATTCGTCTTGGTGAAAGAACCAGGGAATTCCTTATGGATAACAGCCTCGCCATCCTTGGGCTTCAGCTCGTCAAACTCCTCGGCGAGCTTGGTACCTGGGGTGAAGACTGGCGCACCCTCTGGGGTATCATGGACGACGTGCACGATACTTCCATTTGCGGCTCTATACTTTTCCAGGAGGGCAGCGATGACTTTACGTGATTCGGCAGCGTTGGTGACCTTGAGCAGTCCCTCAGCATACTCATTCTGAGCGTCAATGATGATGAGAACGCTATCAGAGGGGCCGGCCGTAGAGGCTGGGATGCCAACGAGGTCGCGGAAGGATGTTGCTGAGGTCATTTTTGTTTAGTTAATTTGTTGGTTGTAAGTGATGAGTATTGGCTCAAGAAGCATGTATGTCTTATATAATGGTTAGGTTGAGATGATTGATTGACCCCTCACCTGGAGCACTGGTCCAACTTGATGATATTCCCATTACTCAGCAAACAGGGTCAAATTAAGGTAAAAAAGCACGTAATTGGAAGGACAGCCGACAAGCAATTAATCCAAGGACAGCGCAGAATCACTAATTGCGCCCCGACTAAGCTGGATGTTGGTCTTGTGTCCTTTGGTCCGAAGAGCTAACGTTAAAGTATATATGTCATTGGATGAGGTCATTGGCTTTATACCGAATTTGTATATTATAGCCGACAATGTGGGGCCTCGCTTCCATTCTGCTGGTTTCTCACTTTCTCGAAAGCAGTAGAAAACATGACCATTGAAGACATTAGGCTTCTAGGCCTTATCTCTTCCACTTCTGAGAATAGTAGATTTTTTGTTAGATATAATGGTATTATTAGGAAATATTATAGTCATGGGATGTCCAGCAATTTAACCGTATATCATCCTCCCATCATTAACATCGTCTTCAGCCGTCTATGGCGTAAGGGTATACCCATTTGTGCCATATCCATATGCACATACATTTCGTGCTTCCCATTTCAAAAAGTCGTCCAAGTCATGATCCAGATTGCATCTCATTGGTGGTATTTCAGACTTCTCCAAGTCCATTCCATCTAATGAGATTTGAATTGGCATCATTGGACTCAATGGGCTTGATAAAGAGCTTGCTGTAGAGCTATCAATGTCTTCTTGACTGTCCACCCAGCGCTGAGCCTTTTCGAGATGTTGACGTATCACTTTTGGTCGAATTGGTTTTGGTGACTTGAGTGAGGGCATGCGACAGTCTATGCTCGGTCGAATAATGGTTATGTGATTTGTTTCGTTTTGTTGCTTGGCTTTTAGTGCATTGGTGAGAGCTTCAAATGCTTTGTCGGTTTCGCGACTGATGCACTTGTTGCAGTCTGCTGAGGCACTTAATGTGTGTCTGTGGTCTATTGGTGAAAGGTTGTTACTTGAAGCCGGAAGATCCGGCATGGTCGAGTGCCTCTGCTGTCGGCGTGCGACTCCAGAGAGGTTGGTTGTTTCGAGTTTTAGTGGTGATCGTCGTCTGAGTTGTGTAGGGTTTGAAGGACCTGATTGTGACCGTCTGGCGTCTAAAATCCCGTCTCGTTTTGTCTGAGAGCCATCCCTCTTGATGACTGTGAGGAATTCCTCTTTTTCCTCGTAGCTACCAGGGCGTAACACGCATGCAGATTGACTATGCTGGTCCAATGAGGGCGAAAAGGACATGGAATTGCGGACGTCATGAACTGCAGAAACAGTCCGAATGACGATAGGTTCGGATGGGGTTTCGCTTCCTAGCGGTTTTGCAGTTGTTGGCCATTTTATTTGTGATAGAGTTGGTGATGTTGGCTCGGAGCTTGGGCTTTCGCTTTCGAATGACAGGGATGGCTCGCTATCGGTGTCGGATTTGGTGGCGGGCGTTTGTGATAGCTCGAGAGCTTTGCATCGTTGCTCCCAAAAGTCAAGGCCATCAAACCTCTTCGCCATTGTGATTGAGTAGATGCTAGCAGGATATACAATACATAGATAATTATGGTCTAGTAAATGAAGAAAGTAAACACAAAGGAAAAAAGAAATGGATCGTTAGTTAAAATTATACTGAGACAATGACATGATCAAGGGAGCATGCTAAAACGAGGGCATAGTACTGTAATTAGACACTGAGCCCCAATTGCATTCCGGTGCCATTACGATGCAACATTGTCTCGTATACACAGAGTCTAACGCGGTAGATTCGGCGATTCCTTCGAACTACATGGGTCAATTGATGGTATCGTGACATTCGTCTTGTGGCTCGAGCCGCTAACGTCTAGAACCAGCCGCCAAATGTGCACAGCCACTCTCCACAAACACGAGATAAAAATAGGGTCAAGCCAATAAACGTGTGCTGTTGATGCAAATTTAACACTATCGGTCAGGGCGTTGAGCAAACTCAATGTAGTTAGTAGAGTATAAATGGAAGCTACCAATGTTTGAGCTTAATAAGTCAGTATTTATTTAAGCTCTCAATGTCCGAATCCGACCAGACTTGGGGCCTTACTTGGGTGGCTGAAGACAACGTTGCGCAAAAATGTCACTGGGCCCTGGCTGAATGACGTAACGAGACTTATATCTACCCTACAGACAAGAAGTCATAAGCAATAAAGCTCATTAATAAAAAAGAGATCATGCCCATCTAATCAGTATAACAAGTTAAGGGAAAACTCAAAATACAAATAAAAGAGAATCTGTATGTTTTTATTGCACAATATTGAACAACATGTCTGCGATAACGATTCCTGCAGTGAGAAAGGACAAAAAGCAACACCAACTTAAAATGTCATTCTGCGTCATTGTGAACGCATCGCAATGCATTCAGAAAACACACCAAGATGCGAGATAAGCGAGCCATCAATAGTGAGACGATGACCACCAGCACGTTAATTATTGAACCAATTTTGCCGGCGATGTTGAGCTGCAGGAACAGGTCTTTAGCCGGAATATGCCGTTCGCTATTTCGGCTGTTGTCAAGAGGCACAAACACCACGGATTACACCGCTTTAACCGGCTCAAACCTTGAATATAGCAACGTGGAAGAGACCAAGTAAGGTAAATATCGGTAATTCTTATCTTATTTCTAATCATTCGAGTATGTGGGAGAAAAAGGCAACAATTTCCCCGTGGGGCACAACCACTCATGCCGAGATTTCCGAGGTTCACTACCGTTTCTATGTGGGGTCTAGCCCCTTATAGCCCCCTAAGCAGGGCGACCATTAGGAGGAAATACAGTGAGAGATTGGGGTAAATCTGGGGTCATTCTCGTCCTATTTGTGTCTGTCTGTCTGTCTGACTGCTCCTCTTTCACCTCGGGTACAACGTCTCCGCCTTTTGTCAAGTCTACCAGGATGAACAACACTCAGCAACCGCAACAGTCGATTCGTTTTGCCAAGAAGCCTGTTTCGAGGAAGCGGGCGACTAAAGCATGTCTCAAATGTCGCAAGCGAAAGGTCCGATGTGATGTCACACGCACTTCTACGCCTTGTACCAACTGTCGACTCGATGGCTGCGAATGCGTAGTCGCTCGTCGTGCTGATGCTTTGTATGTTATCATCATCATCATCATCATCGTCATCATCACTTCTTCTCTAACAACATGTTACAGCCCTATCTCCGATCGACGCGCTTCCGTCATCTCCGACAATGCCGACCTCATTCGTGACTGTGAAGCCGTCACAGCAGCCGCCTCCACGACATCGCCATCATCGAATCCTACAAGTCCCTTCGACGATGCATCTACCGTTCTAAACACATTAGAAGAAAGCGCCACCAACTCCGTCGAACATCACGAGCGGGCAGACCTCGAGTCGCCCACGACAAATCTCTCCGATGCTGTCCAAGAGATTAATGAGACCCCGTACACGCCGCCTGTCATCCAAGAACCCAGCGAACCCGTGCGATCCGAACTCAAAGCTCTATACTCGTCAATGCCCTTCTTGAGGACTCTCAACATGCGCGACTGCGATTTTCATCATCTCAATGCTCAAGGCTGTCTACGCGTCCCTTCCAAGCCAATCCTCGACGAATTTATTCGGCATTATTTCCTCTACATCCATCCACTCCTCCCTCTTGTTAACGAAGCCGACTTTTGGAATGCGTACGATCCGACACCTAATGCTGTGGCCTCTGGCACGCCTGTTTCGATGCTTCTTTTGCAATCTATGATGTTTGCTTCCTGCACTGTAAGTTGGCATCACCACTTGCGTGTGCTGGCTGTTCTAACGATTAAAGTTTGTCTCAAAAGAGAGTCTCGGCACGCTGGGGTTTGCCACTATCCTCGAAGCCAAGGAGGCTTTCTACACCAAGGCCAAGGTAAACAACAAACAATATGTCATCGTATTAGCAAAGCACATTCTCACATTGATCTAGCTTCTATACGACTTCTCAACTGACCCCGATCCCATCTCCATCGCACAGTCCGCTCTCCTCCTGACCTACTGGTGTCCAACTTTCCGCTCCGGACCTTCAAAAGCAAACAGTAGATGGCTCCGAATCGCCATTCAACACGCCAAGTCATGCGAAGCCGATAATTACGACGTCCCTTCCCAAGGACTGCACATCTCTCAGCAAGACTTCAAGAGACGAAATGTACTCAAACGTATCTGGTGGTGCTGCATTATTCGCGATCGAATTATGCCTCTCTGTGTTCGTAGGAATATCCAGATTACAAGTCATCATTTCGACTTTGCGACTTGCTCTCCACTGGGTTACGATGATCTTGTCGATGAACTCGACGCGTCGCGTGTCTACAACATCGCCACCAAACACAAGCTCATCCTCACCCTGGAACGCCTCACAGAACTTTGTGTTACTCTGACAGACGTCCTTGGCCTAGTATATCCCACCGAGACATTACCGATCCTAGATGCAGAAGCACATTCGACAGCATATGCCCAAGTACAGGAGCATAAGAGGTCACTCAAGAACTGGGCGGTGGCTACGAGGCCACCGCTTGCTCTTCAAGATTTGACAATGAGTTCAGGAGCATACGAAGAATCTGCAGTATTGTTCACTAATCTAGTCTGGATCTATTTCCAGTAAGCAGACACATAACCTCTCGATTTTCAGTACTGACAACCTTTACAGCGCCAGCCAAGTCGCCCTTTGCAACTATGAACTCCACCTCGGTCTCGTATTAGGTCTCGTCACGCAAAATCCCACGGCATCCCATGAGACTCAATTTCTCAAGAATAATCGAAGGGACCTCCGAAATGCTACCAAAAGCATAGCAGAATGCTTTGCTCGACTACATCCACATCGACTCACCCGTTGGTTACCCAGTAGTGCTGTGGCCTGTACAGCTCTTCCACTTGCGATGCACATGGTCGATGTCAAGATGTCCTCTGCTTCTTCCGCAGCTGAGATTTGGTCCCGTCCAGAAATTGCTTCCAAGCAATCGCGACTCAATGTACTCATCCAAGTGTTCAGGGAGCTCCATCCCAAATACGACGGTGTGCACTCGATATCCAAGACGATTCGATACTTTATGGAGTGTAGTGATCTCGACGAACCAACACAGCTGATACTCACCAACGATCACGCCGATGTCCTTGCTCGAAGTCCGACTCAATATCTGCGATTGGCTTTGACAATTGATGTCTGTCTCAGTCAAGATCGTCTGGCTCAAGACAGTGACTTTCCCGCTGCTTTGAGGCGTTTCTTCAGGAACCGCTCCTTTATGCCGATGTTACTAGGACAACCACAATTCACACCAATGCCCATGTCCATGTCTATGCCTATGACACAGCAGCTATCCCTCCCTAGACCACTTTCACCAGCAACATATGCAAAGAGCTTTTCGAGGTGGATGGAGGACGATCCATCCGTGGGATTTGCTATGCAGATGGGTATCGATATAGGACCTCGATCGCCGATAGTCTATGAAGTTGCGGAACGGGCGCAGAAGACTCATTCATTTAATATGGAGGAGCCACCGCCCGTATCTGAAGAGTCGCAAGTCACTGAATCAGTCGGTGAGTCACAAGTTAACGAATCGTTCGCTGAATCAGTAATGGGTATAGAAACAACGGAGGATTTATTACAGCGGCTTCAAGGTGCAGTGAGTTGGGCTCAGAATGACCAAGCCTTGTATTTTGCCCAAGAGATGGGTTTGCTATCTGATGGTATTGGGTTTAATCAGGGGTATTTATAAAACAGCTATGAAGCCTTGATATTTAATGATATGATATGAATATGTATTTCAATATTATGAGTATTACACACTGTGTTGAAGGACACTGGTCAGCTAAAGGCGTTGGCGTACTCAGCTATAAAGACTTTGGGATATCGTAAGCTTCGTGAGTGATGATCAAGCCTTGCTTCTCGAAATAAATCACTTGAGACACAATGTATATGATTTATATACGAATCAAAGTACTCCTCTATTACAACTTGACTATGTTCAACTTCTATAATAATATTTACCCAAATACCTCTATATAGGCCGTTTCATGAATTCCCATATCATTCCTTAGTTCAACCCGAGAGTGAGAGGTAGGAAGAAAGCACTGCAGATCTGTATAGACAGTGGAATGATAGCAACCATGGCAGTTGAGTGAGGACCAGGAGTGATGGTATAGCCCCAGGGTGCGCCAACAGCAAAGTAGATCATCATAGCTGCCAGGACGATGCAGATGATCCAGGTGTACTTGAAGCTCGCAATCATCTTGTCAAGTCCAATAAAGAAACCACTAGGTCCAGGTTCCTTGGCAGTTGAAGCCCACTCGATGTTGATGCTGCATGCGTGACAGATCAAGGCTTTGGCACAGTTTAAACTGATGCCACCAAAGTAGATGATCAGGAAGGGAAGCCACTTGATGGATTCAAGGAATGCACGCCAAAAGACTTCCTCCTTCAGTTGATGGCGGACCATACTGAAGGCCAAGGAACCAAGACCATTGAAGACAACGACAAGGGACAGCCAAATGCCCCACGAAGGCATGTAAAGGTGATCGAGCTTGTCTGGGAACAGTCCAATGATGATGTAGTTGGCAGTTGTCAGGAAGAGTCCAGAAGCAATGGCGTAGTCTGATAATGTCAGTATAAATAAGGGAATTGTATCATGGTTGTACTTACAAGTAAAGATGTATGCTGTAATAGTGATCTTGCTGGTAATAGGGATGTTGCTCCAGAGGAAGCGGAGATATAGCCTCGTAACAGGACCCTTGTAGAACCATTGATAGCTAGATGCAATGTCAGTAACGGGTCAGACGGTAGTGTGATGGATACACTTACAAGGGGTGGAACACAAGCTCATTGCAGCCATAAGCATACTTCTCCCAGCGAGTCAACTCGTCGTACAGTGTAAGCGAGACACCCTCTTTGAAACCGCCATTATGATAGGTCGCAAGACGCACTATCATACCTGCCATCTGGATACGAAGACTAATGTCAAAGTCTTCTGACACATGGGAATCAGACCACCACTTGACTTGGTTATTATCAGTTGGATCGGTAAAGGCAATGTCTTGGATGGCTTTCCAACGGAGGAATGCATTGTGGCCGACGAAGGGAGAGACATCGCCGGAACCGACACCATACTTGATAGCAGTGTACACAACGTTGGTGAAGTAAGTGACTATGATTGTTAGTGGATGAGAAGATTGGAGGTATGACTTGGAACTTACTGCCGTTCTCGAAAGTATTGTGAACAACCTGCATAACGCCGGATCCGTGCTGAAGAATAGCAACCTCAGGACTCTCATGCATCTCCAAAGCACCGTAGTAGAGGCAATCGACAGGAACACGTGTATCACAATCAATGAGCAAGATTAACTCGCCGATACGAATGTTACCCTCAGCCCCTTTGATAGTGTCAGCAAGGTATCTGGTGGTAGGAGGAATAGCACTTACAAGTTCGACCATTGTCTTCGGCAAGCATGTTGGCTAAGGCACGTTCATACAGGAGGTTATCGTCGTCAACAGCCAAGTCGGCTTCGGTGCATCCGCGTTGTTCACATTCGAGCTGAATCAAGCGGGCCATCTCATCCTCAACGCGGTTGGAGAATGCAAGTCCATAGTTCATGTTACTTGCCTTCTTGAACTTGCCTCTGCGTTGGAAACCGATCTTGTTGGAAAGCTCTTGGGGTGTCATCTCAGACTCGGGCTTTTCAACGTTCTCAGCAGTTGAATCCTTGCTGCGGCGGAACCATGAGCCTTTCTTAGGGGATTTGCAATTGGGTAGCCGGGCAGTATAGCCAATACCGTTCTCACGATAATAAGCCTTTCGAGCTTCGGCAAGATCAGCCTGAATGAGCTGCATGCCATCATCATTGATGAAGACAGAGGCTGTGCCGCCCTGCTGCTCATAGTACTCAATAGCAGCCATAACACTGATCATAGTGGGTACGATGACACCTTTCAGGCCTTCTTTGTAGACGGGCATCTGAATGGTGATGTGAGGAAGCTCATAGTCGCGATGTCGCTTGGGGTTGGGCTTGGTGGCGGAGTGGAAGCGAGAGTTCTTGAGGCAGACGCTGACGGGGAGGAAGAGCTGGAACAAGCTGGTGACGAGAACGATGAAGAAGAAGAGGGAGAAGAGGGTCAAGGGTGGAATCGTGGCGACAAGAGCGAAACGAGTCATGTCTCCGTCCCAGTAGTATTCGTTGAGGAGCTGTTGAGTGTTAATAGGGTAACATAGAAGTAAAGACATGATTCATCATACCTTGGTGACACCCAAGGACTGAGTGACGATGACCAGCATGATGGCAAGGGTAATCTTGAAAGCATGCATCTTGAGTTTGGGTCGAGGAGCAGCAGCCATCTCGACATCTCCATCATCATCCTCATTTTCTTCGAGTGCAACAGCACGCTGGAAGATCTCATTCTTCTCATCGAGGCCACCGCGAACGTAGTAAGGTGTTGGTAAAGGTGTGGCGCTCGAGCTGCGCTGGGTTGAAGTCGATCGAGTTGGAACTTGTTGATCAAAAGGGCCTTCGGAGGGGGTTCGTGTCTGCTCGGCACGGATCAGTCTCAGTTACTTATATGGGAAGAGTAGAGGTGGGTACTCACGATGTCAAACAGTTCCTGTTGAACATGATCGGCAACATTGATGATAGCCTTGGGATCCTGAGACCACACAAGAACAACGCGTTCCTCGTGGGCGATGCATGCACGTGAATAGTGAGACAGTTCTGCAGTGACACTCATCAAGTTGGGGACGATGGGGATGCGAGCTCCAGTGGCATCTGAGACAAGTGACCGTTGAGTAGGGGGAATGGACTTGATGATGTTGGACAGTGTCTCAGATGAGATGGACATGCATGCTTCAACACCAAGCTTTGAGACTGCACCTTGTAGATCTGAGTCGACATCGGCAGGCTGGAAGACATAGCTTTCCTCCGATTTGATGGCGACGCCGGTAAGTGAGACACCACTGGCGACGGTTCTCTCAACGGGCTCATCAAACCAGCCAAGAAGCGTTGCACGTCGTGAGGCATACTTGGCGATCTGGAGTAGTCAGTACCAGTGAGCATGAGACGAAGCAGTTGAGCGTACCATAGAAGGGTCTGTAATGTCGCAATCCCCCATAAGGGAGTGACGTGAGGGAGCAATGGAAGCAGGACGTGATCGAGAGGCATTCCACTTGAGGTCAGAGGTAGTGCGTCTACCTCTTGGAGGAGATGAGACACTGTAAGGGGTTGTACTCCCGGTTCGATCAGGGGTTGCAGTGCCCGAAGTGGGCCCTGAACTGGACTGGAGAGCAGCCAGGGTCGTTTGGTCCAACATGTTGTCTCGGATAGTTTCCTCACGAAACTTGGAAGAAAGAGGCCAGCTCATGACGAGTTAAGCAAAGAAGAGACAGACCGTGTGCCAATGCTGCCCAGCTATGGAATGGAGTGACCAGGTGTTAGTAACGAGATTCAAATATGAATTATATAGGGGCATCAAGTTAAGCTCGCCATCGACGGAGGCTTTTCAGCTTGGACGGGGTCCATGCTCGTTGCGATAATATCTAAGAATACTCTCATCACCGTAAACTATTGAAGTCTCGAACACGCGAATGGCTTCAGGTGAAGGAAGCCCAACAGACAGCTATCGGTCTCTGCAGACGCCTGTTGAGTAACACAACAGTCGATACTTCATTGCCAAGCGGCCGCTTAGTAGACCGTGCAACGTCGTTATCGTTGCCATATCAAGGTCCGAGATGGCGACTGATCTATTGATTCTAGTCAGCCTTGTACAGATCCCACCAGGTGCAAGTGACGGTAACAGACCGGGATACTATCGGATGCGCTCATGGATTAGAAGCACAATGGGCTTTGTTTGAACAGGAGCAATATGCAACGGTTGCCTAACAGGGGGGAGTGTGCCAGGGGCATAGCTAGACCAGTCTATGCGGCTACATCAGATTGAAAATCTCTGCTCGTGGAAGAAAGAGCATGTCCTGTTATTCTTTTAGTTAAGTGACTTGCAGTTTAAGATGTCCGGAGGATACATTATGCCAAGTATGTCCTCTTAATTTTACTAATTTCACATTGCCTGAGTTAATAGACTCTCCAAATACTAAAGATCAGGGCTCTGTTGAACCCTTGAAATAATATTACAAATATTTCAAGGCTGTTGAGCTGTAAAATATCCAGTTAGTTAAAATCGGGCCTTTCTTGAAAAGGATATGCAGTGGTACTGTAGGTGGGTGGCAAGTCTGTTTGATAAACTTATCATCTTAATGAGATGTATCAAGGCAACGTGGGTAGTTATTGTGATAGTTCCAGCGGCTCTGTTCAGCCCTTAATGACGGGGGTAGGCAGTTGATGCATATTGAGCTATTGACGCCACCAACGACGTGCGTGGCGTACATGGCAATGGTAGGCTGGACGCCTAGCTCTTTGGTGGGCCTTGATAACATGCTGGGCCTGAGCGGAGATAAGGGCAATAACTTTACAAGGTCGGAACAATTAACAATGTTTCTAGTGCTTTGCTAAAGTAGTGCGACAGTTGGTGGCTTGAGATAAGGTGTGATGGCCCGCTAATATAACACGATATGCTGCCCCCCTGGTCACTAACTGAATTGTCCCGTGTCCGCGGACCTAGACGGGTTTATTCCGCTATCAACACGGAGTATAGTACGCAGAGACCAGGATTGAAATTGATTGCCAGCGGATCTCTGGCTAAATATTAATCCTTGTCTGGTACATGAAGTACAAGACTAAGTGCTATAGATCATGTCCCTCTAAGATCGGGAAAACTTATTCTTCCATTCTTACTGGCCCAGGTAACCGAAAACAACTCCTACGATGGGTTGGGTGAATTCTCCTTTCGTAGATCGATAGATGAGGTTGCATTGCCAGGTTCAACTGGGCGCCTACGGCTGATCTCGACTCCGATATCAGCTTTTTCAACCTTCCGTCGTAAATAAAGGCCCGCTCAATCTCTGATAGCGATGCACAGACACTCCCCATGGAAAGCTTAACATCAATAGTTCAAACAACGTGGCTGGCTGATGGAGCCGAATCGCCCACCGTTTTGTACGGGAGTAGCGTATTTGCGGTTCACGAATGGCTGGAACAATCTCCAGGCAAAACTGACGATAAGGTCCATTCAGCTCTGAGGCAATATTCTAGGAGAATTCAATAATCCCATTCTGCTGAAAGCATGGATCTTTGTTGAGAGTCTCGATCATCGATCTCGACAGGCCTAGACGGAATACCAAGACCTCCGCTGAGGCTGAGTGCTAGGGTGAGTCCTGGTAGACGATGGAGAAATACTGCTGGGACGTATAACTTGGACACTCTTATTACATTTATTCATGAGATCTTCCTAAGATTCCCGTCTGTCGCCTGCCCCTGAGTCATCCTCCCCAAGTGCTTTACCATGTCGGCACCTGTTCAAACCCAGCCTGAGGAGCCTTCGCTCAGCGTCCAGGGAGCCTCCACTGGAGCTGCAGCTGGAGAGCCCGCTGCCTCGGGAACCTCTACCCCGATGCCTGCTTTGGGAAGCCGTCTCTCATCCTACCATGCTCGAGGGCAATCATCCGTAACAACACTTGATCAAGGTGGGTGACTGACAGAAGAACATTAAACTCAAGACTAACAACAATAACAGAGAGACTTCAACGACGCTTCAAGAGTTCCCGTCTTGTCGGAGAGTATGTCTGAAGATTTCAGAGCCTAAGAACGTTTGACTAACTTGCCTAGGTATGAGAAGCCATGGCTAAAAGAGTGGAAGCGCGAGGTCAACTGGGATAGTATCATATTCTACTCGGGCTTTGTTGTTGCTCTGGGTAAGTTCATCGTGGCTCCATACTAATGTCAGTCACTAACATCCCAAGGCATTTCGGCTTTTATTGCCTGGAACACTGTTCGAGTTATTCCCCACAATGAATACTGTCTCATCATGGACGACCAATTCTCCAAGTTGGACCCCAGCATCTGGAGCCACGAGGTTCAAATGAATGGATTTGGGTTTGTTCTATTATCCCATCCCTCTAGTACTGTTACTGACTATCATCACCAGTACTGGATCTTTTGACTGGACTACAGATGACGAGTCCAATTCCTACGTCGACGAGCAAGGCCTTCATATTGTTCCGACTCTGACTCTTGAGACCACCAAGATTACCGAGAACCAGATGTTGGACAAGTTCGTCGTTAACCTCACCCGCGACGGAACTTGCACTTCCATGGACCAGCGTCTCTCCAATCTCACCTACAACAACCCTTGCTGGGCGCGTAGTAATGCTACAAGCCGTGCAATGATCAATCCTGTTCGTTCTGCCAGACTTACAACATCGGGAAAGAAAACCATCAAATATGGCCGCATCGAGGTTGAAGCCAAGCTCCCCTCTGGCGATTGGATGTGGCCGGCCATCTGGATGATGCCACAAGATAACGTTTATGGAGAATGGCCCCGGAGTGGCGAGATTGACATCATGGAGGCTCGTGGTAACGATGCTGAGACGTACCCGTTGGGGAACAACATTGTGAGCTCCGCGATGCACTGGGGAACATTATATGACACAGATGCCTTTCGCCTCAGTAAGGGCGAGTGGGGCTCCAAGCGTACCAAGTATTCGGATAACTTCCATACTTTCGGTCTCGAATGGAGTGAGAAGTACCTCTTTACTTGGCTAGACGGAAGACTTCGCGTAAGTGCATATCGACAAGTCTCGAATTTTGTTTGTTCTACGTTACTGACAGCACTTGTCTCTTATAGCAAATTGTATTCTTTGACTTCACCAAGAACAAGAATATGTGGGAGTATGGCAAGTTTGCCGGTATTACAGTTAACAAGACTGTACACAGAGACACCTGGAGTTGGACTGGACGCTCCAACACCCCGTTCGATCAGCCATTTTACCTCATTCTCAACGTTGCTGTTGGAGGAACCAACGGATGGTTCCCGTAAGTTTCCTGACCTTACAAAGAACACTGCAGACTGCTAACAATTAGTGCAGAGACAAGCTGGGCCAGAAGCCATGGTCGGATGAGAGCTCAGCGCCAATGCGCGACTTTTGGGACGCCAAGGATACCTGGGTGCCTAGTTGGGGCGATCAGAAAGACCGCGGAATGATCGTTAGATCGGTCAAAATGTGGCAGGAAGGAGCTTGTCCAATTAAGAATTAGATTGTTTGCTTGTTTTGCTGGTATAGCTATTAATAGTTAGGGAGGGGCCTTAGATGGATGGGTAGACAGCACGTTTTTTGGTAGGCAGGCAGAGACATTAGAAGGGTTAATTTGGTACAGGCGTCTATTTAGATACATTGGTATAGATGGAATATAATTGGTAATTCCCTTGTATACTGAATATTTGCCAGTGTATGCATAATGAGTGTCGGACAGCGCCTGTAATCTAACTCGGAGAACATACTCCGTAACGATCTTAATGGCTTTCTCTCATTCACCCCGAAATTGCTGCACTGTGAGGGTCAACGGCGGACTCCATCGTTTGTCGGGCCGTAATGACATGGCCGACTCTTCAATGTGACGTGCTGTTGGCGCTAATTGTGTTCTTGTCAAAGGGACAGCAAACTATTGATTTTTAGCTTCTTATGCTGTCGAGCCATGATTGAGGTGGGTCTTGAACCTGATACAGAATGGACGTCGTTTTCCCAGCCCTGGCATGATCACCCCGAATCGCCGAGACTAGCAGCCGTTGCGTTATCTGGCGCTAATCAAGCCGGGGGGGGGGCTTATCATCCATTTTGTTCACTAGAGAAGCTTTAATGGTAGATCATAATCTTGGTAAGAAGTTAAGAGAATTTGATGTGCTCTTATGCTAACCTTTGTTAGTATTCTGAAGTTGTTTTCATTTTGTGGTTATTTGCATTGTTGTTGGATTCTTGGCATCACCCTGAAACCAACCTGACTCGGTTGAGTCGTAATAGATAACATATTTTAGTATGGGGTCTTGTACGAGCTGTTATCTATTAATACCCTTACCCCTGGTCTGACCGTCAAGGTAGCTACCAAAGCCAGGGTCCCAGTACAGTAGCAGTACTCATGTAAGAGTAAAGAGGCCACCAAGAGCCGAAGCCTAATGCTGCACTATCCATCAATAGCCTTCTGATATCACCTGAGCCGCCCATGCACAAAGTGTTCTAGCCAGCAACCCATTTTCAAGGCTACAGGGCTGGGAAAATGACGAGAATTAACCTGGCAGCATGTAAGTGGATTTTCTATAAGTGTATCTCTGTTATTTTCGACCAGGCACCAGTTTGTTTCCGAGATAAAAACGAGATAAGATATAATTACCTATTCTCAGGCCTGACCAAGTATCCAATAGTCTCGTAGGCGGCCAGGTAAGTACACAAGCTTGCCCAGACCGACGAGTCACGCCTCACGCAGGCCTGTGAGCAGCGATAGAAGAACATGATTACACCTGACCATTACTAGGTATAGCCGAGTATCCGACATCCGACGCTTTTGCCAATGAAGAGACCAGTATACCGGTACTCAGCCCACTACATCTCAGCAAGGACTACAGGTAAGGGTTAGTCCTTACTACTCAGCAAGCCACAGTCGACCAAACGTGACTGAAAAGGAATTTCAGCTTCGAAGACAGTTGGTGAAAGCGGTGAGTACGTCCCAACATGTTCTGGCACTTTCTTATACGGAGCAGCTTGTGAAGCTATCGGCAGCCCCTACACACTATTGACCCTTCCTCACCTGAGTTTGATCTTAGTTCATGCTCAGCTTTCAATTTTGTTGAGTCCAGACCATCAAAAACCAACCCCATCTAAGATATTTTGCCCTTGATCCTAAATGGCTTGTGAAGCTATCAACTGCCTCCGCAGACTATTGAAACCTCATTCCCTAACGTAGGCATTAATTGATTCAGCTCGAATTCCTGTTGAGCCTGGAACAATCAAATAGAGGGTTATGATATCTATAAAGTGTAGTGTATGCCTCTTGGAGAGATAAGCTTCATCACAAGCACATCATCGGCTTTATCTTTAGCTCAAGCACCCTACTCTTCACTCTTGTATTTGACAATCTTTTCCAAGATAGCAACAATGATCGCCAGTACCCTCGTCATTTTCTGCACTGCTGCAGCTGTCGGTGCCATTCCGGCCCAGTCCTTTGTATGCTGCCCAACCCCCTTACCCCGTCGTATCACACTAACACTGCACCCCAGGATGCCGAGATTCTTCGGACTCGTACTGTGGTAACTTCAGTGGATGGCATCTGCGGTGACTTCAACGGATCTGCCAGTTGTCTCGGCACTGGCTTCGGAAACTGTTGCTCCCAGTTCGGCTACTGTGGAAAGTCTGATCTCCACTGCGGTACAGGCTGCCAGACTGGCTTTGGCTCTTGTGGTGCCCAGCCAGGCTCTGAGTTCAAGGACCTCGGATGCTTCGTTGACAGCACCTCTGCTCGTGTTCTGCCCACTCTGATCAGCCACGCCGGAAACACGCCCGCCAAGTGCAAGTCTGCTTGTGCTGATGGTGGCTTTGCCTACGCTGGTCTTGAGTTCGGCAGCCAGTGCTGGTGTGGATCTGCACCTCAGCAGACCCTCGTCCAGTCTGACGCTTGCACCATTGATTGCCCTGGAGATAACACGCAGAAGTGCGGTGGCAGCAATGCCATTGAGCTCTTCTCTACTGTCCCTACTTGGTTGAACCTTGGGTGCTACTCCGACGCCACTCTTTCTCGCACTCTCAGTCATTCTCTCAACATCGCTGGCAACACCAACAAGAAGTGCCAAGATGCCTGTGCTGATGCTGGTTACAAGTATGCTGGTACTGAGTTTGGCAACCAGTGCTTCTGTGGTAACACTATCGACAACGCCGGTGCCCCTATTGCCCAGAGCACTTGCAACAAGGCCTGTGCTGGAGATTCCACTGCTACCTGCGGTGGACCTAATGCCCTTAGCCTGTTCTACCTCCTGTAAGCTAGCTATGAGTATCTTGGGGTTTACTACAGGATATACTTGGAGCTGCTTGCAGCAGTAGTAGTCACTGCTTCTATCCATCGATTTAATGTCGTGGTTTGACATGCTTTACTACGATATCAAGTTAGGTTCATACAAACTTAATTAATTCTATCTCATCATTATGCTTCTAAAATGTCCAGCATGTCCAAGCCCAAAGGGTGTTCAATGTATGTCTCCCATAGCTCATCAAACGGGAAGGGCATATCAAGATTGTCTTCTCCCAATAAACCAGTATTCAGTGATGTTGCACCTTCTGTGTATGTAGAGATGGTTGTAGACGGCGACCAAATCCCATATTTAATTAATAACTCGGTTAAAACGTCAAGTAATTTTGCAGCCATTTGGGAATGGCCTTTGATATCGTCCAGTTGCTTCAGAACCGCTATCAGCTCGGAATATTGTGTCTCGCCATCTTGTCTGTGTGCTTGGTTACAGCAGATATCTGTCGTGAAAACAAGTGCCCCTATAAACATGTGGAATATGGTTCCCTGGATCTTCATGAAATCGGCCGAATGTGAAATGTCTGTCATGCCCATGCCCCGATGGGAAGATAGGACAACTCGAGCAGCTTTGAGACTGGCCTGGCGTGAAAACGCATGCAGAGTCTTATTGGAGCGTCCAGAGAGATAGGGTAGATGCAGCCCGCATCGAAAAAGGTTGATCACTAAGTTGATCAAGAGTCGCTGCACTGGAATGTAGTGATATGCCTGGTCTATTTGTTTGGTCTCTTCAGACTCTGCCAATTCAATCTTGAAGAAACCTGGGAGCTCACACAGCAGCGCCTCCAGCTTTGCATCGAGTGAGAGTATCAGCTCGCATGATGCTTCGCTTGGCTCACGCGGCATCAGATCGGAGATGCAGCGAACTACCTCGGCGACTTTGAGGCGTTGGAGATTGTATGACATGGTGGTTGGTTCTGAAAGTGGCTTTTCCTTGTACTCGGGGCTACTGAGATCATCGTCATTGGCATGTTTTGGCAGGTTGGTATTAATTAGTTTCGGTTGAATGAGGTAAGGCAGTCCTGATGTTCCTTGGTCAAGTCAGCCACACAACTGTCATGTTGAATTCGAGTAATCTACCTTCTGCCTTTGCGGAGTACCAGTCAGTTGCTACAAGATACCACCAAACTCTTCTCTTTACTTCCTGAGTCACGGGGTCCGCCTCAGCCTGTCGATTGGCCCTTCTACCAGATACCCTGTCAACAGCATGAAGGCCGAGACTATGAGAAACAGCAATGGCTTCGGCAAGTAAGACACGGTATCTTGGAGAAAAGGTTTCCGTATGGTAGATACCGAAACTGACGATGATCAATGCTTGTACGTTTTCAATTGTATGATCTGCTCTTCGACGGTGCTGCTCTAGGCAATCCATTGACGCTCGGATGTAGTTGGCAAATACTTTGAGCCGTTCCTTGAATATTGGAATCGCTGTAGCCAAGTTTACATCTACCGGCTCAAGTATTGTCGCCATCGCTATGACTGCCAATATCAAGGCAAGCCCTCGAGGAGCAGTTGTTGCAGAAACATTGACCAGGTGGTCATATGCCTCGTCTACAAGAATGCGCGCGTGGGGTTCGTAGATAATGTTTTGGATTTGACCCAAGTAATGAAAGTACACGCTAAATAAGCGCATTGTCTCCCACTTGGGAGGGAGCTGTATGTGACGAGGCTCGACTGCTTTCTGCGATTTGTAGTCTGCCGAGATTGATATGCTAAGATCATGCATGAGTGCGCGTCGCTAGCGTTGTTAGGAAATAGAGAGCTAGACAGATATGAAGTCCCCCAAAACTCACCAAGAAGGTATCATTAACCAAGTAGTTGGTTGCTTGTATTTGATCTTCAGGAAGCATTGACTCAGCGGCGTTATTTAATGGTGGTTCTTGTGTCTGCGAGACGAGATCGGGGATGCTAAATTTAATCCTGTTGAGCTGATCGCTAATTGGGGTTGATATAGAGACATGACTGCTTCTCTTTGTCGGGCTGAGGTAGCTTTCGATTTGATCAAGTCTGGAGAGTATGTGTGTCAGCGTTGAAGAGTCTGGCTCTTGAGTTGGCGGTCTTTTGACTCCGCGGCTAGAAGTCGGCAAGGCTTGCTCTGTGCACTCAACAGACCGAGAAATGCAGTTTGCACATGGTTGTTGTCGATCACATTTGAGCTTTCTCTGGCGGCATGAGAGACATGCATTTTTCTGCGAGCCTGGTGCCATTGTAGATGTAACAAGACAATGAGATATCTTGTCGGACGCCGGATCCGTGGATCCGAGGGTTTAAGATCCGATGGTGCCTGACTATGCAATGTCGGGCTAAAGAGGATCCGGTCCGGTCCGGTCCGGTCCGGTCCATGGATCCTCGGACATATCGGATCCGCGCATCTGGACATGTGCAACAATATCCGGACTGTATTGCCATTTGAGTATTTATACAACAATTAGAGGCGCAAGAATTATGAATTGACAGACACTACAGCCAATTTCGGCATATGACTTACAGTAATCAAACATTCTTTTCACCAATATCTCACCAAGTCACATCATAACCTCCATCATGCCCGAGATTGACTTCAGTGCTTTGGCGGCTGCTGTCGACTTTGATAATTTCCGCCAGGCCCCAACTCTGGAAGCTATCGCCCAAACCGCGCTCCTTTCTCCCAACTCAAAGTTGGAACAAGCCCTCGCCAACTCATCAGCCAAGGGTCTTCCACCCATCAGCGTCACCCCGATGTCTGGTCAGCATCTATCAATCCTTACTCAACTCATGGGCGCCAAATCGGTGCTCGAGATTGGCACCCTTGGAGGCTACTCAGCCATCTGTTTTGCTCAAGGAGGTGCCAAAGTAACTAGCATTGAAATCGACCCGAAGCACCGCGACGTCGCTTTGGAGAATACCCAAGGTCTTGATGTTGAGGTTCTCCTTGGAGCTGCACTAGATGTACTGCCCAAGCTGGCCCAGGAGGACCGGCAGTTTGATATGGTCTTTATCGACGCTGAGTTTAAACATCATATCGAACACTTCGATTGGGCTGTCAAATTGACCCGGCCTGGCGGATGTGTTTTCTTCGACGACGTGGTCCCATCCATGTTCAACAATGGCGAGGTAAAATCAGGAGCGGATTCCATCTTAACGCACATCGGAAAGGACCACAGAGTCAAGGCGGCACTGATGCCCAACGTTGCTTGTCACCCTATGCTGCCTACACCCATCTTTAATGGCTTTGTATTGGCTCTAGTCAAATAGCATTAATGAGCATAGCGACGAAACCGGCCGCTCGAGAATCGGGCTATGGGAGAGTCTGCGCCGGGAATAACAATTCTACTTGTTCTTCTATATGTTTTTCTTTACATGCGATGACACCTGATGCCCCGATTTAAAAGTCTGTCTGGCGTGATCTATACCATGTTAATGAATTTGTTCCTATTTCACGCTACGTCTATAATGCAACTACCTTTCGCTCCAGTAATAATGCAACGGCAATGCGATTTACATTTTTAGACTATGCCCTAGACGAAAGGGGGGGTTCGCTAGGTTGTAAACTTATCTCTCATGTTATATTATACACATAGACAGGAGGAAGACCTGGCAACGGAACCCACGGCATGATATTATATGCCAGTCCTAAAACGCAGTTACTAATCATCTCTGGTATGTGGTTTCTATGTAGCGCGGCTTTAGTCCGCAAGCCAAGCCTAAAATATACTTTAATACATTCTTCCTTTCCGTTTTCAGCTCTGTCAGCCCACGATTTAAGTCACATTCCTAAGGTAAGCATTTAAGACACTCTTAACAACCTGGGGCCCGCCACTCTGGCTTTGTGCTTGCGCAAGAGACAAATACAGTTCAACAGAGCTTGTCAATTGATTGACTGATTTGCAATGTATTAAGTTGCAGCCTCCCTCTTTTACCTTGTCAGCTTGAGTACTGCCTTCGGTGTATGTGCTGAGGTGCAGAACCCTGTACAGGTATTACATCAACTACACCGGCCGGAAAAGCCTTTCTCCTCCATCCCGCATTTCTGAGTCAATTCAAACTTCACCGCTCCAACTCCTCACCTTTCCGAGTCGAAACCCGCAAAAGATGGGCTCCAATCTCTATCCTCACAGAGGATTCATGCTGGATACCGGCCGAAAGTTTTTCCCCGTCAAAGCCATTCTTCATCTCTTGGCCTTGCTTCACCAATACAACTTCAATGTCTTTCATTGGCATATATATGATGCTGAAAGCTTCCCCCTGTATTGGCCGGCGGATGGTGGTTTGACAAATGCGAGTGTCAAGTACAGTAATGCTCACACATACTATACACCAAGCGACATCCAGCGTGTAGTATCCTATGCAGAGAGCTTGGGGATTATGGTCTATCCAGAGACAGACATGCCTGGTCATAGTGATATCTGGTACGTCATAAGGTACCCCCTCCAGCGTTCTTAATTATGAGTTCTAATGGTATTTGAATAGGGGACTTTGGAAAAAGGACTTGGTGGTGGGTAAGCCAAGTTTAAAGAATCCAAATGCCCAACTCGATATCAGGAAGAACAATAAACAAGTGTATGATGATGTACGCAGTTTGGTTTCCACGGTTGGTGGGTATTTTGGATCTTCCTTGCATCACTTTGGCGGCGATGAAGTGGCATATATCTGGAAGACCAAAGATGACAACCAATTATTCCAGACATTTCTCAACTGGCTTAAAACCCTCTGCCCAAACAAATCGGTCATATTGTGGGATGACCCTCTTACCGACAAGGGAAAGAGTATAAGCCTGGCCAAAGATTGGATTATACAGACTTGGCACAGTGGTGCTACTCAAAAGGTACTCAAAAAGGGACACCGGGTTATTGTGTCGGAGTCCGACACATTCTACATTGGAAACGCAGATTATAACAAGATATCGTCATTTGTATTCCCTAAGAATTTAAATGTGCTGGGATTCGAAGTTGTATGGTTTACCTCAGAGGGGGATGATCCGAATGACTTGGATCAAAGTTGGATTATAGATCCCCTCAAAGCTGCATCTCGGATTCGAAGGAAATAAACCAAGGACAAAGTAGACCAGGAACTTTAAAAACAAAGCTACTCTAACGCTATCTCACCCTTTTATTTTCGATCTTTTCACTTCCGAAAACGCATAATATATTAAGACTGTCATCCGAAAAAGTTTATTTTACTAGGAACGTCATAGACGAATACAGTGTGATCTTCATGCATGACAATACAAGTCTCCAATTGCAGCTATTCACGGTATGGCAGTTCGGTTCTCTACCTGCAACTCCACAACATCCTCGTATTTCAAGATCACTGGTGGGATCAGAGCATTAAAAACATAGTGAGGCACACGACCTTCAGCCGGGAAATCTGCTTCCTCTTGGAATGGCCGTTGGGGATGAGGAAACGTTGACGAGGTATGGCGCGCGATTTGCATCAGCTT
>PVPY01000212.1:0-41000 GCA_002982035.1 Fusarium algeriense | reverse complement strand
GGCAGCGAGAGAGGGAACAGGGGAGGCGTTTAGAGGGTGGATTCTCGATTTGTGTTTATTAGCTGCGTTTTTCTGAGGAGTTGGTTTTTGACTCAACCAGGGAAAAAGGGACGAGAGATATATCTTTTTTGTCATTACAGGGAAGAAGGAGGAAATTGGTGGATTATCCCCATCGAGTTGTTGACCTGGAGGTATAAACTCCTGGTTGTGTAATCCAAGACGCCAAACTGGCGCGTGTATGCAGATGAAAGAAAAGGTACACTATTGCATTGGTACTTAATATGTCTACGTTGTGGAGTCTATTATTTGCTAGTGAGAGATGTTAGGGATCCGGAGTAAGTTGAGCTGTGAGTACCTGTGTGTAAGTCATTATATAAGGTAAAGAGGCCAATGATTGAAGAGCATAACTACAGGGGCAAGATAAACGTATCGAGTTGATCGTCAATTCTATTGAGCTGAGGGGTATCTATCAAGCCAGTCCTGGAGGCACATATTGTATCCTCAACCTATTCCCAAAACAAAGGTGTTATACATTGAGCTTTTCATTCAGTCGTACAAAATATCTAGACATCTACATCCAGACTGGCGATCTATACCGGCGGTGCAACCACAGGCTTTGCCAGTTCAGCCGCGAGCTTGCGTTCCTCCCGTTCCTGGAGCATCTCAAGCACGATGCGACGTAACTCAAAGATTACCTCAACGGCAATGAGCACGATGATGATCCATTCCAGGCGAGTACCGTGCTGCTCGCTGGACATCTCACGCAAAACACTCGCAATTTCAGCAGCATAATCCATCTTCTGGTTTAATGCTCGAATGCGTACGTTTACATCGAGTGCACGACCGACTTGCTCATAGTAACCCTCGAGACCAAGATCAGAGCTGGTGTCCCAGAAGATATCAGGTAATGAGTCGGTGAGTTCGGAATAATGATTGAGACGAGCACGAAGGCTAAGGAGCTCGCCTGTCTTTTGGAGAATGAAGCGTCGGCCAAGAGGTATACCGGCACCTTGGGAGAGAAGTGCGGGGATGTTGCGTGTGCTTTCGAAGTACGACGTCAAAGCCGTTTCGAGAACGGCAAGTTTTGTGCTTCGGGCCAGACCTGAAGAGAAAGCGACCTTTGCTAGAGTTGTATCCAGCTTATCAGCATCCTTGTGCTCCTTGCGAGTGCCGAGGACAATGACATCGCCCTTTAGCACGCTTGCTTCTCGGTTTGTATCGGTTGTGAATTCGAGATCCTCAAACTCTCGACTTTCAATGGGGTGCGCTTCTTCAGCAGCACGCATAATCTGTCTTGTAACGACATCTGGAGGCAGCGACCATGTTACAATTGTGCCAGACGGAAATACAAAGATGTCTCCACCATTGACACCTCTGGCATGGACCACCTCGTTTGCGTCAAAGCCCGTGCCATCCGGGTCAATATCAAAACCATGCGATGAGAGGATCTCGAGAACTATGGGCATCTTGAAGGATTCTGCAACACATGTTGCGCTGACCACATTGGAGGGTTCATCGCTGGGACTTCCTGGTGCTGTTGCGCCTCGTTTCGGCTGCTGGGCAATGATAGCAACTCGACGAAGTGAGTTCTTGGCTGTGTTTGATCGAGTTGGCTTTCTTTTTGAAGAAGCAGGAGCTTTCTCTTCTTTGAAGAGTTCAGTTACGGAGCGGGAATCGTCGTCGGCTTGGGAGAGGTAGGGATTCGAGGTGAAGAAGCTTCGCTTTCGAGGGAAGCTGGCCAAAGAGGTGAGGTGGAATTGTCGATGAGACCTCAGCCGTGGCCCGGCGACTGAAGTGTGAAAGAGGCGGACGGCATTGAGGGTGATTCGCTGGGAGGAATTCCTCATGATGTGACAACAATTATGCCATCAAAGGTGAATTTTGTGTGTCGACTCAATCAAAGTATTGAGATGAACGAATGCCGAATCAAAAGAAGTTCGACTAACAAAGATATTGGCATCGGAAGCGGGACCAATGATAAGATAAAGATGAGTTTATCGAATTATCTGTATGTGAGAGACCACGTGATATCCCTCAACGGAATGTGGCTCTGCTAGACCGCTTCGGGAGCCATCTTGGACACCCATGACGAAGTCCCACCGTAGGGAGATCCATCTCTAGGGGAGACCAGACAAGCCCAGAAACGGTTAATTACGCTACGCTACGCTTCTCATCTCAACACCGACCCCGAACAAGACTGGACGACTTAAATTCAGAGGAGGCCCCCTTGACTTGATCTCTTCATCAACCAACCTCTCGGCGTCATTCTTCGTCCCTTTTAATCCTATAACTCCGCTGTTTTATTACTGCGGACTCTTCTTCTCTCCCCTCTCTTCTACCCCACCATATAATCACCATGGATCTGCACCCAAAGTACGACAATTATGATTTCCCTATCAAGGGCCCTGAGAAGCAGGATGGCCACGCCGGTTACCTCACAGAGGACCAGATCGCCAAGCTTCACCAGTTCCGTATGATGCTCGAGTCCGAAGGTTGCACTGATCGATTGGACACCTTGACTTTGGTACGTGATATACCTTAACCTAGCTAAGCTTGTTTCCCTGGACCCTGAAAAAAAAATAAAAAAATAAGGGCCATGTAACGCGACACAACGAGTACTGACAATGCCCTTTTCTACAGCTTCGATTCCTCCGAGCGCGCAAGTTCGATGTCGAGGCTGCCAAAGCCATGTAAGACTTTATCCTTTCCATCTGATGGCGGTGGAACGAGAAATGTGCTGGTAGCGACAGGGGGGACTGACCGCCACTATAGGTTCTTGGATACTGAGAAATGGCGAAAGGAGGTTAAGCTTGACGAGACTGTGCCTATCTGGGACTATCCCGAGAAGGCTGAGATCGGAAAGTACTACACTCAGTTCTACCACAAGACCGACAAGGTATGACAAGCTGGTGATGACGAAGAGAGCTATCATGAGAACATACGTTGACTAATGTTTTTTTGTCTATAGGATGGTCGACCCATTTACATCGAGACCCTTGGTGGTATTGACCTGACCGCCATGTACAAGATCACCAGCGCTGATCGCATGCTCCTGAACCTCGCTGTCGAGTACGAGCGCGTCGCCGATCCCCGTCTTCCTGCCTGCTCCCGCAAGGCCGGCCACCTCCTCGAGACATGCTGCACCATCATGGATCTCAAGGGCGTTTCCATCACCAAGGTTCCCCAGGTCTACTCCTACGTCCGACAGGCCTCTGTCATCTCTCAGAACTACTACCCTGAGCGTCTTGGCAAGCTGTACATGATCAACGCCCCCTGGGGTTTCTCCACCGTCTGGAGTGTTGTAAAGGGCTGGCTCGACCCCGTCACTGTCTCCAAGATTAACATTCTCGGTTCTGGATACAAGAGTGAGCTTCTCAAGCAGATCCCCGCTGAGAACCTCCCCAAGCAGTTCGGTGGCGAGTGTGCGTGCGAAGGTGGCTGTGAGAACAGCGATGCTGGTCCTTGGCACGACCCCGAGTGGGCTCGCCCCGCTTGGTGGGAGAAGAAGCAGGATGCCAACGTTATTGAGAACAAGGGCTCTGACATTGAGGAGCCCGCAAAAGCTCCTGAGGCTGCTCCCGCTGCTGAGGGTGCCGATGCCACTCAGACTGCCCCTGCTCCCGCCCCTGCTGCTGCTTAAATGATAGTATATGTACCAAGGTGATGGATATGGGGAAAGGATAGACGGACGGTTTCGCTACGTCTTAATATAGACCACATTTGTTCTCTCTTTTACCGTGCTTTTTTTTCAACAACAAGTTGGGGTTTGAGAGGTTGTATGAGTGGAGATGTATATGGTTAAAACACATTGCAAGAGAGTATGGCGGAGCGTGATGTTTGTAGGGAGCACAAAAAAGACTTCCAGGCCCCTTGTTCTGTTCAGTGTATAAACATGCTGATGTGGATGGTCTGTCTCGTATGTGCCTAGACTTATGTTAGATTGGTTGACTGGGCCTGGCCGTGACTGTAATAATTCTCAACAATAGACGCGGTCTCGAGATTTGTGTTGGAAAATGTGATATGATATTGCCGATTTATCCAATGCGCCCCAACTCCCTGTCCGTAAAACACTGAATCCGCCCTGGGTATATATGTAAGGAAGACAAAGAATGTCTTTATCGTCCCTGCGTAACAACATACTCGCCCGCAACACGCGCCCTCTCCATTTTGGCTACCACAGCAGGCATATCGCGCTTCAATCTACCCAATCCTTCAACAGCCCTTCGGAACCCTGCTTCCACACCATCTTGTCTCTCAAGTGGTTGCACGTCTAAATCAACCTCAGCAGCTTCTGCAATAACCTGCTGTTTCCGAGCTTCGAGCATATCGTCGTCGCGTTTTAGACTATCGCGTAATTGCTCTGCTTGCGCCGCGGCCGTTGTAGCGGGTACAGAACGTTTCAGCGCCGCAACGTCCTCGAGAAGCTTTTCCTCCTGAGTAATCAAGTCCGCGACGCGCCGACGTTTGCGCGTATCAAAAGGCTCGTAGACTGTATCGGGCTCGGCGTTTGATTTGGAGAGGAATGAGTCTGGGGATACTGGTAGGCCATTTATCGACAGGTTTGGGGATGCGAGGGAGAATGTTTTGTCGATGTACTGACGTTGTTAGTTCTGCATATTAAGATTAGCCACAAGGTTGGTACCTCATTGACAAGCTTTTCTATCTGATTTCGTAACTCATCCTCTCCATCGTTACCCTCTACGACAGGGAAGGCTTCGTTGAGACGTTCTGCAGCGGCGCGACGGACGTTGGCGATGAGATAAGAGAGATCGTCGGGTGTTTGCAATTCGATCTTGCGCTGGACTTGGGCGACGACAGATTCAGAGTCCATGACTATTATTCTCCAGAGGAGAAAGAAAAGAAGAAGAAGAAAAAAAAGAGTTAGAAGAGAGGGGAGAGTAGAGGAAGGGTTGTGCTATCAAGGTGCTTGCATTGACGGTGAGTGCCCCGCGGCCGCGTTAGTTCAGCAAGTCAATTAATTGTTTACTTTGAAACTCCGGGCGCCGACTCGGAAACGGAGACGGGGCTTATCTTATCGCTCAATTCGGATGTCACCTCTGAACAGGACATGAACTTTTAAATAATTCGTAAATGTATTATAATATTAGATCAAACTCATAAACTCATCATAAATCATAATTGTTCTCATGTGTCAACCCAGCCCTGTGCACTCACGCTGTACTCTGAAACGAGAGTCCTTCTGTTTACACCCTCTTGTTCCCGCTTACAGTAAAGCAAGATCTTGTCCATAGGAGCGCCTGAGAGTTCTGCCTCGACTTCGCTCATTCGGTGTGACTCTGGTAGTAAAGGAACTTGGTAATCCATGTCGCGGATTGGAGTGTTCAATTGAAAGTCATCCCCCAGGTCAATACCGTCGTAAAAGTCCCCTTCCTCCAGCTCAACAACCTTTTTAGCAACACATGCTGCGATATGTGCATCCCAGATGCCTTCTCGATGAGGACTCGTTCTGAGAAGCTTGATAGCTTCAGCTCGGATGCGGTGCACGCGACATTTGACGGCAGTGAAATAAAGCGGAGGTATCCAGCCTATGTCAATGATGGACCTAGGCATGCAAGTCGTCATAACAAACAACGGCATCTCATCCTCCAAATTGTAATGAAGAGACAATTCCCACAATCTCGTCAGTTCTTTGATGAGTAACAGGAACTTATCGGTACACGAGTCATAGATGGTCTCGTTGTTATGTATGCAGGTCTCAGCCATAACGTTTGTCATGGCGTAGTGTATTCTCAGGATCTGGTAAGCCTTGTGCAAGTAAATATTTGAACTTCCCGGCCGCGACTTTATGAAATTCTGGAACATGACTTGCCATTGGGCCAGTCTTGTCTTGACGAGTTGTTGGGCCGTATGTTCTGTTGCAGTAATGGTTTGTTGCCGAGCTCGATGAGTAAGGTGGAATATTTGGTTGTAAACAAGCTCTAAACCTTTCCAAGCATCATTGATATTGTCAAAATGATCAAGGAAACTCTTCTCGGGGTGATGGGCTGGTTGTAGAATGACACACGAGTGGTGATACAGCAGTCTAAACAGCTCAACCTGGATGTGCAGCCTCGACAGGGCCTCGACAATCCAAGTATCGGTCGACTCGCGACAGGGTTTTAACACCAAAATGCCCGAAGTAGCCTCGGGAAGACCCTGCATCTGTCCAAGGATGTCAAGCCCATTCTTGAGGTGAAGCTGCGCCGTGGCAAAGTGACCCCGGAAGAACTCCAGACACACAAAGACAACACAAGTGATGAGCGCCACACGACACGATTCTCTATCCTTGGCGTTGAAGTGTGGCTGCAGATGTCCAATAGCCTTGACGTACTGCTGCAGCGTAAACTGCTCCTGTTGGCTCATCTGCGCGTTGGGCGAGTTTCTATGTATGTTCAACGCCACAACGCCCTTCTTATGCGCCGAGCTGAGCGCAAGGAGGGCATGCAACACTGCGGGTTCTCTAGACCCAGCTTGGAAGACCAGGGTGTTCCAGAAGCCAGACGAGAAAGAGGCTGATATCTTTGTAGAGGTGCGACATTTGAACCAGTCAAAGTAGAGCTTCTCGTTGTCGTTTAGAGACAGGACGAGGGTTGTCTCTAGAGGAATGCCAAGGGGGGATTTGGGTCTGGATTGGGAGTGTTGTGTAAGAGCGTGTGATCCTCCGCCCCAGATTCCGTATCCGTCGCATACTCGACCTGTTGATAGGCATCTTGTACAAGCTGGACGACCTTCGTCACATTTGACTTTTCTCAATCTAAGCCATTAACCTCTACTCCCTCTTCCATGTCATTGTGTGTAAGTACTCACTTGCATGTTTTACAACCAGATTTGACCTTGGGTTTTCCTTTTCTGGCCATCTTTGCGAAACAGTGCGATAGTGAATTTGATGAACTGATTTGCCTGCTCGGAAACTTTTAAATCTGCTTGGCCGTCAATTTAAGCGGAGATGCATTTTTGGCGTCGTTGAAGTGCCACTGGGACTTATAAGTCGGGAATATTTTTGCTTAGCCCGCGGGTTGGGGGCGCTAATTTGGAGGCTACTCTCAGGGTGTAAGAAGACTTGAGATTTTGAATCAGGGGGCCAAAATAAACTAGTCAAATGACCTACTACGTGACCCTAAATCATCCTGTCCTTCCATAAATATTTTTGTCGCCTAAGATTGTCACCCCGAGTTTTCTGACTGCCTCTAGAGGTTACGTACTGGCGTACCCTGCCACTCCGCGGACTACTCCGTTGACGAGGTCGTCATCATAAACTGCAATTCCTATTGGTTTGCTCGGAAACTACGAGGTCTCATTGGCTGAGGTGTCAAGCGTCAGAACCTGGGTGTAAGAGTGCCAAGATGCTACTTAAACATAAGTTTGTCCGTCTCGGACACTTTTAATAATTTCAAAGTGATATAATCTTGGCCTGGAGTTAAGAGCTGAATAACCTGTTGTCTCCTTTTGTTAATTCTAAAGTCCGCCAAAATGCATCAATCATCGTGTTGTTGGATTGTATTAAAGTCGACTTTTAAAGCCAGTAACTATGGGTTCTCTATAGGATAACCAGTTCAACAACAAACACAATTGCACAAGATCAATTTACTCAAGCTTCAGCCATCATGCCAACTAAATCCGTCCCCAAAGTCCCCCTTGGCAAGAATGGCCCTCTCGTTTCTCGCATGGGCCTGGGCACTATGGGTTTAACTCGTCCAACTTATGGAGCTGTCCCTAGTGAAGATGAAATCTTTACCTTCCTTGATCGAGCTTATGAGGCCGGTGCGACGTTCTGGGATAGTGCTGAGTAGGTTACATAGGCAGACTGCATCAAAGTACTAGCTAAAGAGAGATAAGCTACTATAATGACTGCGAGGAAATCATTGGCAAATGGTTCAAGAGGACTGGCAAGCGAAACGAAATCTTTCTCGCGACCAAGTTTGGATACGTCAAGAATAGCCCAACATTTGAAGTCAACACTTGTTATGAATATGTCAAGCAAGCATGTACTGAGAGCTTACGGCAATGCCTCTGGGCCGAGGTCTCCTAACCACCAACTTCATCGACGGTACGGCATCTGGCCAACAAGAAAATGATATTAGGTACCAGCTCATTCCACGCTTCATGGGTGAGAACCGTGAGAAAAACATTCAGCTTGTCCGTCAGTTTAAGGGATTAGCTGACAAGAAGGGCATTACTACTGCCCAACTTGCGATTGCATGGTTGTTAAAGCAGGGCGATGATGTTATTCCGATTCCTGGTACGAAGAAGATTGGGTATTTCGAAGAGAATTGGGCTGCATTCGATATTGTCCTGAGTGATGAGGAAGAGGCTGAGATTAGGAACTTTGTGGAGAAAGCTGATGTTGCTGGTATGCCATTGCCCCCTGCTCTTGATGGTTGGTTGTTCAGGGATACAAAGGAGGAGTCTTGATGAAATTCCAGAATGCTTTGATACCTATTAATATCAACAAAGAATAATATATCAGGCTTCAAATCTCAAACGCCAAATGGCTCAAGGTATTGGCTCAGTCTACTCTTCACTTCACCGATCCTCTCCTCAGTAATGACATCATGCGTCTTCAAGTTCTCTAAAACCCCAAAACAGAAATCCTTACTGTTGTTACGCATCTGCCCCTCGCTCATGCCCCATGATGAAGATATACGCGTCATATTCACAAGGCTCTCAAACCACTCCGCGTTGACTATGCACAATCCTTCCCCAGGCGACGTAGCTTGGAAGCATAAACGGGTTATTCGAATGGCGGTTGATTTTGCAGAACTTGCTTCCATACTCTCGAACAACTTCGTAGTTTTTCCAGAGATGAGTAACTGTGTTGTAAGCTGAGAGGGTCCATTGAAAGTCAGTGTCAAGATTAGGGGTGGAGATTGTGATGAAAACTTGAATGGTGCGAGTTGAGCTCGGCTCTGGAAGAAGGCTGTAAAGTTGATAGTCGTATGACATGGTGGCTAGATAACTTTCTTAGTTTTAAGTAGAATGGGTATACATATCCTTGAGAGATTCTGAACCAGCGGAAGTTTCAGCTAATTTATAGGACGAAACTCACTGTGAAAAAGACCAAGCGAATTGCCAGGGTTCCTCGATTAACTGAATTACATCCCAGTAGCTCACAAATTAACATATAGATAATCACTGGGTTATCAAGTCGTGATAATTTGAAATTGATAGCCGCGATGCTATGATAGGGGATGCATTGTGAATAGACAAAGTTTAAGCATTGTTGCTTCTTTCAACTGTTAGTCAAGGGCCGGATGAGACATGTCATCTCATATCACTGCAGAGAATACTTGCCAGTAGGAAACATTAGCTCCCATCATTTTAAGTCCGCTCTTCGTCAACGTTACAGATGCGAGACTAGTCTGAATTTTGGCTATCTCTATTGCAAGATCCAATTCTGGCCTACCTTTCGCAGTTTGATGTGTGCCAGCCGCTGTAAATCTTTCTTCTGTCTTGATGAATCCAATTCGTCATCGCCATTCTCCAACCTGGCCTTTTCCACCGCACTAATAGCAAATAGCACAGGCATCGTAGAGCCTTTCATGATTTCAACCTCCGCTTTAACTGACTCAATAATGATGCAGATAAGAAGAAGGATAGACAGCGCAACTTGCACACTCAACAGCGCCAACCATTCCCACCGAACTTGGACGTAGACCTCAGTTTTTAATGATATCCCATCGACATTAGAGTTATCGGGAAGTAGACTGTTAGAGAATGTATCAGAACATAGCCAGAGACAAGAAAAAGGGCAAAACTTACGTGTTTGTAAGACTATTAGCCGCATTTGCCGCCATACCTTCTACAGCACTCCACCAAGCCTTCTCTTTTTCCAGCTCTTCGAGTGTGGAATTACCCTTTGCGAGCTTTCGTGAAATCTCTTTGGTAGCTTGTACCAAGATGTCACTGCCTGATGTGCCCCGAACTGGTTCTCCAGCTAGAACGATGCTTTGGCCACTGAGGGACTCGTTTAGGTGTTTTGCTAATATGTTGGTAGATGATCCGCCAATTGTAAATGGTACACCGTCGTTGTCTGATATTTCTAGAGACAGGTATCCATGAGTTTCATCCCCTTGTCTCTCTTGTAGCGTCGGGATCTGCGATGTTGACTTGTTCATCTGAAGAATGTTGTCTACTAGATCAGGATGGTAAGTGTCAATACACCAATAGAAGGATACTTCAGCTGCCCGAGGTATGACCTCAGGTGGTTCCCAATAAATAGCAAAATAATCAAGAATGGATGCGTTTTGCAAATGTTTGTGCACTAGAGTTGGTCCACTACCAACGAAAAAAGTTGGAGCACCAGTGTATCTGGAACGACTTTTGCCCGGTATCGTATACACTCCATTGGGGAGTGTGATGTTCGGATTGCCATCGTGAAAATTGGTATCTGCTTCGATCAGGTGGGTGACATCTAGAAGCAGCGTTAGATACCACAGAGCTTTGTCTGGCCATAGAACCTAGGCTGAAAGGTGATTTGTAATTTTGCATCAAGAGAGAAGTATGACTGACTTGTTATCTCGTATCCTATAGCAAGCGTGCGGAATTGAGGCCATTTGCAGTTCGCTGAGGCACACTTTGGTTCTCGGAACGGAATCCTCTCGGTCACCAAATTATTGATTCCTCGTCTAACACCTCTCGCAATAGCTGGCCCATTCACTATGAGTATTTGTCAGAAATAAATTTACCATAAGATACCTTGATAGGAAGAAGAAGAAGAAGAAGCTGTAGCATAGGTGTCGCCGGAAACCAGTTGCTGTCAGGAGTGGGTGACCTACTTAGAACATAATCCGGGTCGTCTTTTCCCCAGCTCTCTCCTAACCTCCATGCCTCTGCAATACCCTTTCCCATAGTTTCATTATATCTTGATGGGTATGTGACTGCAAACTGTGTGATGGTCGACGTAGCAATCGTAGTACTCAAAAGAAATGCAGCGATGATACCGACTAGCCTATTAATATGAGCAAAGCTTTGAATTATAGGCAGTATAGAAAGCATACCATCCCTTAGTATATGAGAGTAGACTTAAACTACCCCCCAAGCCTCTTGAAGCCTTTTCGAATGCTTCGAAATCCTTGAGCGGCCGTGGCTTCTTTTTGAACCAAGTCCATTTGGCTTGTGCCAAGCCTTCAGTCACAGGAATAAGTAGCGTAGTTCTGCATATTGTGGCAATGCAAGCTAAAACTGTATTCAGAGTGATACCGGATGGCCAATTGGGCAGAGGCTTGTTGTCAAATTTCCGCAGTGTCATTGTTAGGGTTATCAGGGCGACGATACTGACTATGCAGCAGAGCATCTCCTGCCACCAACCCTCGATAATGCGCCTTACGGTCTTCTCACAATCTCCAATACTTTGTGACATGCTTCCTTCGCGCGAACCAACTTTCTCTGTCATCCTTTCCTCGCTACTGTGTATCCTGGCGGTAACATCTTGATGGTTCAAAGCTGAAGTCTGAATCTGGTTGTCGACAGGCACTACGCTGATAGTACTGGTGGGTTGCTTATTGTAATACAAGCCTTTTGTAGCAATGTTGAAGTCGTCTTCTTGACCCAATAGAAGCGGCTCACTTGCAGGTTCGGCTGAGCCAGGCTCGACGCTGGAGGACACCACGAGAGCGCCGCTTGGGTTGATAGGTTTAATTCTCACAGGCGGAGTATATGAGGCACCGTCGCGATCGGATTCCATAATAGATAAATAGTTTGCTAATAAAGAGTATGGTAACAGTTTTGGCGGAGTGGCAATGGGCTGAGTAGATAAGTTCAACTCTAGAACCAAGTTGGTTGTTTTAACAATTTAGACTGGGACTTCTTAGTATTACCCAGGGGCAGCATCCTGCAACTTTGCATTACAGCTGAAACGTATTAGCTATGTAACCTGCCCAATTCGTCAATGTCTAATTTAACCAAGGAAGCCTTCGTGGTGGGTCGTTTTCAGCTGAGGTACCAGTGGCCAAAAGCCTCTCCCCAGATTCATGGTTGTGTCGAGGATAACTTCAACAACACAACCACGAACTTATCAGTACATATAAGTTGTAGATTGGCGTTTCCACCTAACAGTACTGTTGAGATATCCTAGGTTTCTTTGCTGTTACCTCCAGGCAAGGTCTGTGCCACATCCTTACATGTGTTAACGACCAACACGCACTAACATCAGCGACATGGACCAACCAACACGGGCCAACCAAAATGAAATCAGGGGCTATGTTGAAAATCTTGAGTAAACGGGTTTCGTTATCCGGCCTTTAGATTTTGTCTCCGCCTCGGTTAGCTCTACTCGCGAGCTTCTCGATGTACCTTCGTCCGGAATTAGCCCAACCATCAGAATTGTTTTAGCCCATTTGCACAGCGGCTTGACCAAATAGATTGGTCCATCTTAATATAATACTTAGAGTATCTTTATTTACGCTCAAAATGGAAGATGAGATGGTTAACTATAGCTCTCCTATTGATAGTTGAGAAATTGAGGTTCCAATACCACGAGTATATGCCCAAGTACCAGCTCCCAAATGCATCAAATACCAGAATCATCTTGGAACATAGCAGCATTCCAGTGATTATCAGTATCTGCATACCACTCATTCCACTTCTTACAACCATCATTGACCTGCTGAAGTTTCTCCGGGGTCATCATCTTCCTCAAGTCCTCCTCACGTTCCATGATCTGTAATGCTAAACCGCTTGAAGCATGCCAGGCAATATGGCAGTGGAACAGCCAAGAGCCAGGGTTGTCAGCCTTGAAGGCGACGATAAGATAGCCTCCTGCTGGGATGAGTGCAACGTCCCGGCGTGGAGGGTTGTCGAATTTGAGGATCACAGGGTTGTCAGGGTCATCTATCTGGGAGGAGTTTGGGCCTTGAGCAAGAAGTGCAAAGTCATGGCCATGAAGATGAAGCTTAAGTTTGTCAGTCTAATTCTATCAATATGTGAGTTTGAACTTACTGGATGGGCAAGTGAAATGAACGTCCTGTTATTCCCAAGCTCCTCAGTCGCTGGAGCCGTGATGACAAGATAGGCCCATCCGTCTCTGTTTTCAGCTGGAACAATGACATAATCTCCTGGCCATTCCTTCTTCTCCTCGAGTAACGTAATAGTCGGTTCGGAGAAATTGAGCCACAGTGGTTGCTCGCCAAAGGCCCACCAGCTAAACTTATCTCCGAGATGTGGCCTATTTTTCTCTTTCTGCAGACCAAGTTTAAGGTCTTTACTTTTATCTCCCATGCTTTATTAGCCAAAACACCCAATTTCGAAGAATAGGTCGGCACTGACTCTGGTAGAGTTCTACAGGAGGGATCTCCCATGGTAGGACGGGCTTCAGGTTCTCATACTTCTCGTCACTGCAAGTTTTGTTCCAATCTCTTCTCCAGGTCTGAGGTACCGCTGTGCTCTCAGAGCCATATCTAAGAATACCTTGCCGCTCATCTGGCTCGTTACCATCCTCAATGCCCTTACAACCGTCTGCGGGAACCGTGCGAATCCAGTAGTTCCCATCATCTAATGCAGGGAATTTGGTGTCATTCCTAGGATCAGCATGAAGAACGACATGATATCTTTGTCCTAGAGGTTGTCAGTTGGGTCTTTTTATAAGGACTGTGGTACGGCCTACCTATGCCAACAAGGATATGATCGACTTTATAGGGGTGGATAGGGACAAAGTCGGAGCTCATGACCTCGAAATGATGGTTATCAATACTGAAAAGGAATGTTGTGTCGACAGAGGTGTTGATGATACGGAGGAGATATTTCTTGCCCTAGAGTATCTAAGGTTAATCTCATATCTGTAGTGGATGAAGATTTCTGTCTTTCTTACCTTAGTTACGGTCATATTATAGCGCCACTTTGGGAAGCTACCGGCAAAGTTCCCTAGCAAAGCCTTATAAGCAAAAAATCTGACAATTTGGAAGTGGTATATATACCTATACTGTTCATCAATATGTTGTTCATCTGAGGACGGGTAGGGTTGCCCGTTAGCTCTCTCTCCCACTCCTGAAAAGCGCTTCGGTGGCTCCAATCCGTGAGAAGAATAGGATCCCTCGCTTCATCATAGTTTGCTGACGAAGGCCCAAAGATAGTTAAGGGTCCTGCGAGGCCGTCGGCGTATTGCAGTGAGTAGTGACTGTGATACCAAGAGGATCCATATTGTAGAGCACGGAACTCATAGGTGAAGGTGTCATCCGGAGCGATGGGGCATTGGGTAACGCCGTTAACACCGTCCATTTCCATGGTACCATTCTGTCTGATGCCGTGCCAATGGATTGTAGTGCCGTTATAGCGAAGCTTATTTGTAACGTGGACTCTGATGAGATCGCCCCAACAGGCCTTGATCCATGGGCCGGGGTAGGTTTGGTTGAAAACCTTTCCATATGGGTTATCGATGCCGTCGCCGTTAATGGTCATGTTGTCAACTGTAAGCCAGTACTGCAGACAAGATGGTCAGTTAGCCATCTTAGATAGCTTTCATCTGAGTGACTGCTTGCCTCTCGAAGGATGCCAGGGGGATACATATTCTCGTAGTCAGTGTAAATACTAAAGTTATGCCCATCTGAGCTTTTCAACCAGCAGTGGCGATCTTCTGGGGTAGAACATGGCTTCCAATCATCCCCGAGGTCAGGATATTTGCAAGTGAAGTTCTCGTCAGGTGAATCGGGACCATTTGGTGCTGGGAATTTCGGATAGCTCTGGGGGAGATGATTATGTTCGATAGATAAAACAGGCTGTTCGGATTCACCACTTAGGTGTTCATGAAACGGAAGTGAGAAGAAGGTGACTGTGTAGACGATGAACGTCTTGCACGCGCTATAGAAACCCATCTGGGGTGTAGTTTTGCAGGTATCTGCAGTAAAGTTTGAAAGGTGAAATTGTATACCAACTCAGCACTTTGAAGTTTGAGAAGGCGATAATGGGGGAAAGCAGCAGGTTTCAGAAGGGAAGTCTCCTTCATTTCATCTCTTAACCTTGAGCTCTTGTTTACCAGGTCTGTTTTCCGTCCTCCTTTGAGTATGTGACAAGCCATATCACAACCTACACATTACACACTCGTCCGCTTGTAGCATCATCACATCCCTCCTCACTCTCCATATCGAATCCCATGGTCATATTTCAGCCATTATTAGCAAAAGCTAGTCTGAGCTTAGCTCTTGAAGCTGTCCAAATCTGGTCATCAGCCGCACTCTAGCTTGAGCCACCATTGCTTTCCCCTCTTTGGTTGGAATGTCATACGAAAGCGTTACCATAGAAAGACAACAACAAATCTCCGCTTCTGTAGAAACACGTTCAAAGCTAGACTAGCTTGAATTTGTCGTCCCGTCCCGTCCCGGATTAGTTAGTAGCTTATCGTTGAGGTAACGCATTCCTTGGTTATCAGCCAGCCTCAATCACCAGATTGGTCAGAAGGAATACGTAAGTGAGACTTCGACCACGATCCAGACTTATACTTTTACTGGTATCTGATGTTATTCATCGTTAGCCTGCGTCAGTGGGTTTCAACGGCTGAATAAACTAATGGTCTTATACCATGCCCTTAAGGTAACAGAAAAGGCAGATGTTAGTCTTACCTAGATTTTCCAAATCCTAATAATAGTTTTGAAAAACCGTATAAATTAATAAAGATTTTTAGTAAAAAGAAGAAAAAAAAATTTAGGCCGGAGAAGAAGAAGCAGGCTGATATAATGTCTATGGGTGATCGTTGCGGTCTATGCGCGTTTCCTTTCTTGGGGCCTGCGGCCTCTCTTTATTTCACGCGATAGCTTTGATATTCATTGCAGTCAAGCTGGTATTATCTAGTCACTCGTTATTAGTCTTTACTTAATAGCATTCACTGAAAGACGCTTTTCATATAGTTACGTCTCTCCTGTAAGTTATGTTGAAACTGCCTTTGAATAGTTTGTTCCCGCTATCTCAGGTAGATTGCTTAACTGAAACTTTTGAACATATTTCTCTTTATCTGAAGAGTTTTAATTCTAGCTAGCCCCTCGATTATTGCTGTTAGATAACTAGCTATTCCAGCATGATTGATAGTTTGAGCTTATGATATCCCCGCAAGATATATCAAGCCAACACATCAAAAAAACCCAATGAATTCAGAGTTCAAGCAGAACCTGCTGCCTAGGCTATTATATATAAAGCCTTAACTAAGGATGTATTCTCAATTGATATAAATAAATCTTTATGATAACTCAATCAGTAACCTTATTTGCAGCTGCTTGGGGTATAAGAAGCCGTCTCAAGACCATGATCCTTGCTACTCCAGCATGAAGACCGCTTATTCTGATGACTGATTCGCCCCTGTATTCTCGTGCAACTATCCCCAACCCTTCGGTTATACCTAGACTGTAATACACAAAACTGACTGGTCTGCGTGTCACACCTTCTCTTACGTACGGTTCGTGAAACTCAGCAGTCCCGCCTGAAATTGGGCGTTGAATTCAGACGAGCCGTACAGCTCCGGATTTTGAATCACAGTCGTGTTCTTTGTGATACAGGGCTTGGGTTCTCTTCGCCCCCGAAGCAAATACTGCGCTCCTCCTGCGCACCTTCATTTTCTCTCTCTCTCTCTCTCTCTCTCTCTCTTTCATACATTCGTTTCTACTGCTGCCAACTTCTACACTATCTTGTGTGCCTTTGAATCGGATGGGTAGTGTTGTGATATCGTTGCTTCAAATACGGCCAAACAATAAGATCTGGCGGCCCTTTTCTATATTTTTCTGTAAGTGAATCTCGAGCATTATCTCACTTCGCGAGTGATTTTAGGTAGGAAGTCATCAAGGAAGTGAGAAAGGGACTGAAACGGTTACTCTTCTAATCTGAAGAACTGTATATGCTAATCATCAAAATCAAACACATACGATGCTTGTCGTGATACATTGATGACTGAAGCTGTGGAATATCATGAGGAACACGGTAATAACCGAACAACACATGGGTTCACCATCAGCTATTAATAGTATTTTGTTTAATCGTGCGCCTTAATCTCATGCTGTTATAGGTCGAGATGGAGACTAGAAGAGAAGGGTTTGTACCTTTCCTGTTGACCATCTCGCCGAGATGCGGGTTGAAATTACACGCCGCAGTTTCAACATCATGGAAAAGACAATGTCAACTGCCAAGAAACTGAAAATCTCTAATCACCATCAAAAGCTTGGCCTTCTGTTCACATTTATACAGATTCATCATATGATACTGCAGCCAAGAAGGACGCTGACAGCGCTTGCACTACAGTGGTGTTGAGCGTGTCTGGAGTGCAATTATGCAACTTTTGGTCCGCCCAGGTCGTTTGAATGGCCAGATACGCCTTTGTTCATCGAGGAGCTTGATTCGAAAGAAGCATGCTCCGTTAAACATACCTCAAACGACATGACTTTGTGATATTTGTAGGTATATATCTAACAATGCACATGGATATCACGTGCTGGCATTGACGAACTGTAGTTGGTCAACTTGGAGGTCTGTAGTCAGCATGCTTACATCATTAGTACTTATGGCAATGACCAAAGATTCGTCAAGTCATGAATTCGGATTGATAGAGCTATCTTTGAGTCTCTCATCCTTTCATATCATTCGTTCCTAGGTGCACAATTTCCCGTGACATCCTATTCAACAGCACACCCAACTCCGTTCATCTCGTCCTAACCCAACCTTTCCCAAATCAACACACGCCCGACGACACTGTACATTCTTAAACAACAACCACCATACCTCAACACCCCGCTAACCATTTCTCAAAAACTTTTGTAACGCAGCCCTTCAAGTGATAGGGCTTACATAAGATTGTGACGTCCTTAGAGCTTGGACTGGGCGGCGGTCCAAGAAGCGATGGCGTCCATCAGAGGAGGAGATAGAGCATCGTAGGTCTCGAGACCAAGGTCCTTGAACTGCTGTCGGACCTCGTTGGCCTTCTCGGCGGGGAAACCCTGCTCAATGATGGAAGAGACAAAGGCAGCGAATTGAGGCTCTTGCCAGCCCTTCTCATCAGAGAGCTCGACGTGAACAAAGTCGAGACCCTTGAAAGGATGATCCTTCTCAATGCGACCGTAGAGGTGAACGCCGCAGTCACGGCAGGCGTATCGCTGGATGACAGCGCTCTCGTCAACAATGGAGAGCTTGTCGCCGTTGGCAGTGACCTTGACCTGGTCGCGGGGGATGACAGCGACGATGGAGAAGAGAGCACCCTCGGGCTTCCAGCACTTGGAGCATCCGCAGGCGTGGTTGTGAGCGACCTGGCCGCCGAGGGTAACCTCGACAGGGTTGGAGGAGCACTTGCAGCGGAGCTTGCCACCGGAGAAGTTGGGCGAACCCTTGGTGATGCCGTTCTTGAGGCTGGGGTGGAGGTTGTGAGACATCTTGGAGGAGGTTACTGAACGGTAGACGGAAGTGATTGCTGCAGCTGCTGATACTAGTGCGGCGGTAACGAGGATAGGAGTTTTGTTTCTTGAGATGATGTTTCGATAGGATGGAGCCATTGCGAAAGGGAAAAGAAGAATCGAGGGAATGGGGATTGAGGAAGAGTTTATATACAGAGGAGGATTCACGGTAAACAGCCACGGCGTACGAGATCAATTATGTACTTTGATCCCCCGCAAAAAGGTATGAATTAGACGGTAATTTTGACTGTATACAGCCATAATCGGCGTAAGCGTAAACGTAAGCTCCCTGAGACCGAGATGCCGAGATATCACCATTGTCTTTGAGACTTTCACTGTGTGTGTAACTGTCGCGATGGCGTTTTGTGGGGAAAGGAAAGGATCAGACCCTGAGACGAAGACGGGGGGCTGGTCAAGGGTCCGACCGACGGTCATCGGAAGCCGATTCCGTGGCCGTGCCCACCGATAACTCACTGATAAGATAAACCCTGAAGTGGAAAGACAAGTGAGAGCTGAAGATATCAAGGGTCCAAAGGTTTCTAGAATGTCTAATACTGTGTAGCTAACGTCTAACGTCGGCACATCGTCTGTATTACAACTTATATCGAGGGGTAATAAGCAAAACATAAAATGATAGGATAGACGATCAACAACCCCTCTTGGACGCCGTAATCCTATTCTGGGCGTTGTTACCCCATCTTTTTCGAATGTCTCTCTTACTCATCATCTGATCGGGATATCCACATGCGGTCCCGACAATCACTGATGATCGCGGGTGCTATCCCGAAGGCGTCTCACTTCAATCACGACGGCCAATTACTATCGAGAACAGATAAAGAAGATAACGAAATAAATATATGGTGCAGACCCCTGAATTCTAAAAAGTGTTCGAGAATTGCGTGATAGCGTACGTACTCGGAATTTGGGGGAATGATAAGTCCGTGATCGGAAAAGTAGTGGGATATAGAGTTCCGAGATGCGGCGTGGCGGCCGCGATTAATTGCCAAGAGGAGGGGAAAGGGTCAATGCTGAGAGAGGAGATATAATTTATTATACTGTATTCGCAATCAATTCGTAGAATGGCATAGGGGTCCTTTGGCGGTAGATCCTTGATGCCGATGTTATGAGCCGATGCTTGTAGCGTACAGTAAGACGAGATGACAAGGGAAGTTGATACGTCGAGCTGGGAGACGCAAAACGGCATGATACAACGACTTTTCTGCGTGGAATAAATCATATCCAGCCATAATATTCTTGCATTTGAGAATTATGGCAATTATGGAATATCCAAATGAAGCGAGATCATTTGAAGGGCGTGATTCTAAAGCAGGGCGACCTATCAAATGGCGGTCCCCAAAAGTGACCCCGACCACTTCCTCATCATCAAATCTTTGCCCATTTGTGCTGAAATAGAACCCATAACATATCGCGGTGAGAATTAAACTCAAACCATGTCCTGTCCGGCACGTATTTATCCTCTCCGAAAACCCGAGGGTCACAAGCTTCCAATCCCACGATGGCACCTTGCTCTTCCAGATGATGTCACCCATGTTTGCACGGCATATACCGGGGTTCAGAGACATTCCGATAATAAAGATGCCGATTTCGCTCGAGATAACGCTATTGAGGCAATCCAGTCGTGGGTGAACGGCGATACTGGGCCTGTGGCATATGAGACGTTCGCGGTGATTGACGGATGTGATGCACAAGAAACAACAATATGGGTGTGTTACTGGTCGAATAAGATAAAGTACGAGAAAGGCCTTGAGGACCTCTCATTGAAGTCTATCTACTCTCAACTCCCAAACACAGGCCGTGCCTCATCAGTGGGCATCTGGCGAGAGGCTTTTATTACAGAGCTTCCCCGCCTTGAAACAAACTACTCAGGCCTCGATTATCTGCCGGGCCTCGCGAAACTCCCAGGCGCAAGCTTTCCAGAACATACACTCTCGGCATATTGGGGCGCAGCAAGAGACAGAATTCCCTCGTCTGCTTACGATCTTTTCCCACCATCAACCCCAACTCCGCCAGCCACAATTCCCCAGGGCGTTGGCCAATATCTCATCGGCACGAATGCTGAGAACCTAACTCACATCCGTTCAGGCCAGTTTTGGGAAAACTGCGGGCAGCAAGAGGCCGACTCGTATGACAAAAAACTCGAGCCCACTTTGCACTCTGGTCTTGAATATTTATGGGAGAATTCATCAGTTACAGGTGCTTTGGGGCTACGGTATCTGAGAAATCAAGATCCTACAGTTGAAGAAACTCGTCCCCGAAAAGAGTCATGCGGCGCCGGCTTCTTCAGCAATCTCGAAGCCCTTGAAAACTGGGCAAAAAGTCACAAATCTCATCTGGCTATCTACCGCGGCGCACTGGCTCATTACAAAACCTTTGGAGACGAACGGAAATTTCGAACATGGCATGAAGTCTCTGTTCTCAGAGCTGGAGACGCACGATTTGAGTATTTGAACTGTGTGCCTGAGACAGGCGTGATTCGAGGCGTTACCCTCAAGGCGGAAAGTATCTAGCACGCGGTGTGATGGGCAAGATATATGAACCAAATTACTTAAATTCTCTGCCAGACCATACTGTTATATATTATTTCACTCTATATACCATACGAAGAGTGGTGCAGTGGTATACTCCCTAGAACCTACAAACCTTCTAAAATCCGAACCTAAAATCCTAAAAATCTCTCCCACTGCGCCACTCTTCGTTTTTGCAGGTCGCAGGTTCGAAATCCATGCAAATCTTCTTTTTGTTCGAATTTTTCAAGAAGTTCAAGCTTTGGTGTTGTCGCGTCCTGGGACATCACTTTTGACCCAATCTTCAAATGTAGTGGGCTCCAACTGTGCCTTCAACCATGCAAGATCCGCACCATAAGGCCTTTCGCCGATGAAGCCGAACATGGTGTTCAGATCTTTGGACATCCAAATGATGAACCTGGTCAAGAGACCATAAGTTACGGGGACGCCTTTGCCGGTATGTTTGATAAAGATATCATCAATATCTTTGAAGCTCAACTCTTCACTAGCAATCGAAAGAGCTTGGTTTCTAATTCCAGTCATATTAGGACGAACAAGACCTTCCACAGCCCATCTTCCAATATCTTTGGTCACAGTGACCTGCATCTTCTTTCCATTCATGTTCTCTCTCCAGCCTGTCATGCAAAGTTGGCCTGGGAAGCCCCACCAAGCATTATCAGCGAACCAAGTCGGACGAAGAATCGTGTAATCCATTTGGGAGCTCAAGCACACGTTGATGAGATGCTTTTCGATGAGGAATTTGTCGGAGAAGGTCTTGCAGTACGAAGGATCTTTGTCGCCGAGTTCACGACCGCCTCGATCAACGGAGGAGTACACGAAGTACGGAATACCACTTCGAGCAGCGGTGTCGATGATTCCTTTGGCATCGCTGACTTCTGTCGGTCCATGGGCTTGGGCAAGAAAAATTCCAGTCTTGGGAAGTATGGCCTTGTCAAGCTGTTGGAGGATTGCTTCGGGGTCGTTCAGATCGCCAGCCACAATATTAATGTCGCCGTACTTCTCGCGGAGTTTGACAGCTCCTGATCCAGAAGCCTGACGAGTGAGTGCGTAGACTTGTTTTGGTTTGATTTTAATATCGGGATGAGTGAGGAGGGCATCGACTGTTGCGCCTCCTTGACGACCTGTCGCGCCGGCGATGAGAAAGTATTCAATGTTGTTCATGGTGAATGATTATAGTGCTTATTATATTCGGGTGGAAAACCGAGATTATCGGCAGTTTGTTCTTGTTATATACTCTTTTTTACGCTCTCATATTCAACGTCATATTCTTGAATATCCTCCATCTTGTGAAAGTCATCCATAACGTTAGCTGCACTGGTTTCCTTACTGGGCGGTATCTGAGAATTAATAATATGGGCTTATTCTGAGACCTGCCATAATCCGCATAAGCCGAATACCGAAAAGGTTCCCGCGCGGTAAGAATAAGCTCATGATGATGCTCGATCCCCAAAGTGGAGTTACCCGCGCGGGTTGAACCATCAAGGTCCTTTAGTCTCAACAAACGACCTCATTCTTAACAATTTTTTACAGAAAAAGATACAGATCTTGATGGCAGGCATGTAACAGATCGTGGCTGCAACTTAATCGATGTGTCCCACGATCAACGGACATTAAAAGGGTGAGTAGCTACACCAATCGTCTTACACGACGTAGTTGATCTACCACGCGTTAGAGATAGTGCGGAACATGGATGTGACGTGCTTGATTGCTAAGCACAGCGCGCGGCAGCCACAGGAAACTGGGGTGCGATAAAGTCTTTGGGTTGAGAGACGGTTTTCTCTGCATGCTGTAGTCTTCTGACAGAGTGCCATCTCGGTAGTCCTTATCAAAGCTCACAGTAGAGATAGATATCTCTTTCCCTATTGCAATCTCAACTTCCAAGGCAGGACCTAACCACGGCCGAAGAATGGATTTAGTGATCAAGATGCAAAAATGGAAGGCACCTTCGTCACTGCGTTGACTTTCATACCCTCACATTCTGCTGCATTCATTTCTCCTCCACAACATCATCAACAACATCATCATCATCAACGAAACATGATTGCGCACAGTCAGGTATCTCTGACATTCGTTTATCAATTCATCTTCGGCTGACAGCCTCATCTACGTTACTCGCAACGCCATGGATCTGGATTCGATGCTTATCGGCGATGACAACTCTATCCCTCCTCTTCCTCCAACAGGTTCTGGAGGATCAAGCAAAAGACCGGCAGTCGATTTGCCCCCGACAACACCTGCGACGAAGAAACTCAAGGCTCCTCTCCAACAATCTCCGCCTGATGATTTGCCTAGGGCCTTGCCTCACATTGGAGATGTTGGCCAGGCGGTACATCTGAAGCAGCTGGTTGAAAGTACGTGTCTCCTCTGAATCTACTCAGGCAGTGCACCAAGAAATCGCGTCCTAACATCGGTGATAGTGAATATCCAAACCCTCTTTGCACCTCATAAAGCCAAAATCGTTGTATTCCGACACATTAATGACCCTGGACCCTCTAATGCTCCTCAATACGCATCTTGTATCGTCATACTTCGGGGCAGCAACAGACCACGTGATCGAATCATGAAATACGGTGCCGTTGGCGATACAATAGAATACACACTCAGTGATCTCCTCCAGCATACAATTATTGAACTCGGGAAATGTCTGAGTCCAGCTGATAACGACCATTCGCCCGTTAGGACATATAAGGTTTCGGCTGATAACGACAGCTCGTCCGTTAGGACATATGAGAGTTCGGCTGATAACGACAGTCCGCCCGTTCCGACGACATTTGAGGAATTCATCCGCTCACAACTCCATGGGCACCTTGACCCTAGTCGAAAGCGTCTATACTCGAGAAGATGAAGATGCTCGAACAAGTGATGGCCAACTAGCGATTTTGTCAGAATAGCGAGATATATTTACTTAAGTTCTGGGGAAACAAATGATTGTGATGGAAACTCTTCGAGCGAACAAGTTTACCGTGCTCGCGCATGCCCCCCGTTGAAGATCAAACCGCCTTTACCCCCCATCGTTTTGATGTACTTACTATTGGTATGCATCAGATGAATCTTGGTGATCTAAAGTCTAGAGGGCAAGTAGTATATAGATTGACCCTGAGGGGGTGATCCGGGAATCGGTGTAGATGAGGTATAAGCATCTCAAGCTTTGGAAACAATCACATGTTAGGGTCTGCGAGTTGAAACTGCCACAATAGACGTCTTATTCATGCTGAACTGAACATGTTACTTATTGCAAACTCGTTCACATTCTTGTTTATCCTAACTATTGGGTCACGGCCATGATGTCGCATTCTCCTCAAATTCAAGTTGCTCCATCTCGTGCATTAAGGAGGGACATCGTTATATCCAAAATTCCTTGAAAGGCACCTTCCATGGTATCACTTCCTTCGCTTCTGAACAGAACAGAAGTTTCTACAGCAAATGAGGGCTGGGCAACCGTGAGAAAATAAAAGTCATGGCGTCGGTGCATGAAAAGGTAGGCGCCGCCGTTTTCGCCGTAGAGGGCTCTGAGATTCACTGTAGGGTCAGACACGGAACCTCAGCTGTCATCTTGGGATATAGACTTACTCTCGATGAGTGGCTTCAAATTGAGGGCCTTTCGTACATCATGCTCATCAGACATGTTGAGTTTTGGGAAGTTTGTAAGAAGGTGATCAATGAGAACTGTTTAAGACAATTGATTCTTAGATGCAAGATGGTGTTGTAGAAGCTATCAGAGAGGGAGATATCTCAGCTTATATAGTTCTCCATGGAAGTGATTGTCTTTAGCCCTCTGGTTTACCGTTAAGTTTGTAGTTGCTCCAACATAAACCTACGTGGTTATCAGTTTTGTTCAGCTATGAGATATGACAGTGGTACAATCTCTATCCACAAACCAAACTCAAGAGTAAAACATCACAGTGGTCCTATAACCAATTTGACTTATATGCTGATAAATTCTGGTTATGTTTGACTTTTCTCGGAGATATCAAGTTTCTTCACAGCGAAACAGCCTTTTTTTGCCAGCCATTTTGTTATAGATTCAACATGTGATTGTTCCTACTTAGCAGCACGCATTAGATTGGCTCACAACGGCGACATATCGGCATGCACTATTGTCATAACACCTCAAACACGCAATACTCTATTGTCTTATCTCGTACAAGAGAAAACAGGTTGAGGCCTGGGGTTATCAACTCAAATCAAATACCACCTTTGATGAGGCAGGCCAACTAGCATTTTTATTAGCACGAGGGAGATGACTTCATTTACGTTAGGCAAATTGATCGATCAACATAGAAAATTCAAGTGAACAAGTATAGTTCATAAATGCATAGCCTCAACTCAAATAAAATTGCTTCCTCTGCTAATCTCGTGACAGGTTTCTTAATCTATGTGTTCATGAGGCGACCCTTGGCGAGTTGGAGTCAAACACATCACGACAGCTAAGATACATCGCACATTATCTCGACCCAGGCATTCTTCCTCTATGCAGTCCACATCTCTCCTCCCCGAACTTCATCAAAATCGTTAAGAGGTCATCTCCGTAGTGAGTTCCTTCATTGTCTCCTCCAGAAGTGACTCCAAAGCACCTTCGGCGGTCGAACATTCCTTGCCTTGCAACAGGACACTCCCATGCCCGCAAGTATGGGCCTTGGCTCCAGCGGCAACATACATCTGGCCACGTTGACAAACAAAAAGATTGACCGGGATATGTGTGTAGCGAGCTTTGAGGTTCACTGGCAGGTCAGCACTAGACTTGTACTACTATTCCTTGGGAACTAGGCTTCGACTTACTCTCAACTAGCTCCTTCAAGCGTAGGACTTGCTTCAGATTACCGATGGCTGGCATTTCGGATATCGATGTGTGATGACTGTTGCTCCAGGAGATGCTGATATGACTTGATTTATGAGAATGATCGAAGACTTAGATAACCTGGCGATACTGTTGATGATCAGAGAAAGTTGACTTTGAATAGGCCGCCCCAGAAGGAAATTCTATAGCTTATATATTTTTCTCAGATCTGATCGTCCTCTAATCCATGGTTAATAGCTTGTCTTTGATGTTGTATCACCGATTAGGCTTGCCAATCTTATTTGCCTTATACTGCAGGGCACTTCTCTTTGCTGTAGCGAACAATTTGCCTATGGAATCACGGGAAAATACAACATTTGTAGTTTATGCACTGACAAATTCTTTCTCTCTTTGATCTTCTCCCGCTTACCTGCATGATTGGGGATGTTGTATGTACTTCCTAGCAACCAGTTCTTTCTTCCCAATCATTTAAAAAGAATCAAGTTTCCTTTTATTTGCCTGCAGCATTGCGTAACCGACTGGCTTAAAGGAAACTAACTTATCAGTTTGTTCTGAAACATTATCCTTTCAAACATAGGAATCGTCTGTCATGTTTCCCCCCAAGGCGATCATTTTTGGTCAGTAATTGACAATCCCGTGCATCCTGTCTGTAGTCTTATTTAATTGTTTCCTACGGCGTTTAGAAAGGATTTTGTGATTTCCTCAATCAAGATAGGTACGTATCTGAGTGTTGGATCACTATTGCTACTTAGGAGAAACCAACCAGAATTAGTGCATTATTTGCTAGAAACTGTTAGCGGCCTAACCCGTTGGCCGGACGTCATCGCGAAAAGTGGGGCTACTGATGTGAAATCCAACCGCCGACATTTCGGCGGAGCAAGATCCGATGATGACTTACAAAGCCTCAATATCGTATGCTTTGCATTAGATCAACAATTACTAATTTAACCACGGAGGAAGCGCTTCTATTCTTCCTTCAAGATGAACATATATAGCCTCAAAACTCGATTGAACTTTTTAATCATTACACTCTCATCTCATTTCATTCACAAGAATCAATTCTCTACCATTCACCATGAACGTTACAATTGTCGGTGCTACTGGCGAGGCCGGTCTATCTATCATCGACGCTCTCTCTTATTCTCCCAATGAGTTTGTAAGTTATCAATCACAACCCTCAAGCATTCTAATGCTCATCTTTGTTAGAAATTGACTGCATTTGTGCGACCTGCTTCCATCAACAAACCCGAGGTCGAGCAAATCAAGAGCAAAGGTGTATCCGTTGTCTCCATCAACCTTGAAAACAACCATGAGGAGCTTGTCAAAGCTCTTTCCGGTCAAGACGTAGTTATCAGCTCACTTGTGCCTTTCTCTACTGGGCCAGAGATTGCCTTGGCAACTGCTGCCAAAGAAGCTGGAATCAAACGATTCGTCCCCAGTGCGTTTGGTCCACCTTGTCCTCCTGCAGGTGTCATGTTACTCAGGGAATTGGTACGTATCTCACGTATTTCCTCTTCGTATGTCTAACAGTTTTGTAGAAAGAAAGCATTATCAACCATGTCAAGAAAATCTATCTCCCCTACACAATCATCGATGTCGGTTTGTGGTATCAGGTCTCTCTTCCACCTCTTCCTTCTGGCAAGATCGACTACGCGCTTAAGTTTCCCGCTACGGTCATTGCTGAAGATGGATCTCATGCTACGAGCATTACGGACTTGAGAGATGTTGGCAAATATGTTGCCAAAATCATCACTGATGAGAGAACCTTGAACAAATACGTCTTTGCATACAATGAAGTTTGGACTCAGGAGGAGATTCACAGCCACTTGGAGAAGGTCAGCGGCGAGAAGATTCCGCGTAACTTGGTAAGTCGATCTCATGCACAGAAACGGAATGATTACTAACAGGAATAGATGCCAACCAAGGATATCGAGGCTACTATCGCAGACGCTCAGGCCAAATACGATTCAAGTGACAAGAGCCTCCCTTTCATCTTTGGACTTGCTGGTCCTCAGTACCTGTACTGCGAGTGGTTTCGTCAAGATAACCTCCCCGAGTGTGCCAAGTATCTGGGCTATCTCAGCACTAAGGACCTTTATCCTGACTTTGAGCCGATCAAGTACGTGGACTATGTGGATGAGGTGATTCAGGGCAAGGGCAAGTCTATCTACGCCAACCGCTGAGAGCTTGTTCTGGAAGTTGAGAGCAGGCAGGGAAACCACTGGTGGAGAACAAGAAGTAGAGGTAAAGATCGGTTTCTTTCTAGTGCAGTCATTTATATAACTCTTTTCTATAAATCCATCGTCCCTCCTAGTCGAGAGCCGCAGTGCATTCAATCTCAACATCTGTTCCCATTGGTAACTGAAAGACTGCTACACAAGTTCTAGCCTAGAAAAATGTCAATGCCAAAGTTGGCGACGCGTTGATTGGAATTCCACATACCGGCTTGGGCTCCCAAGTAAAGAACTCATCATATGCTTCATTAACAAGAGCAAAGTTTTGCATATTTGTGATATAGATGTTCATCTTGACGATGTTCCTGAGGCTGCTGCCGGACTCTTTGAGGATGGCTTCAAGGTTCTTGATAGCTTGTCGCTGTAGGAATCTCGTTAGTTGTCATACACTGCACTGCCTCTAACCCAAAGACCTACCGCCCTGTCCTTGACTGTTCCCTCTACCAATTCGAAGTTTGTACCGGGAATGGCTCCGATATTTCCGGAGCAGTAAACCATTCCATTGTGTTTGACGGCTTGAGAGAATTGCGGTAGCGGAGCCGGTGCGGACTTTGTAGAAACAGCTTCGATTTGAGGGGCCATGGCTGCCTTGTAACTGAGATACTTTATTATTGATTAAATGGTGAAATGTTGCTGATTACATGTATTAGAAATCAATCAGCCCAGGATGCGGGGAGATTATATATCTGACGAGGGTTGACCGCGCCCTACAGAATACAATTGATCATGATACGGGTCGGAGCTTAGATTTATCCCCGATAGCCCCAAAGACGTAGAGAAAAGTTAACGAGACTTGAATTTCATCTCTTCTGCCCCATTTCTAGAATTCTTATCAGATAACTGTAGGGTTTCGCATATCAAATCTAGCGATCTTTAATAAAGTTACAGTATCCAGCAAAGGCTTTATTTGAATTACTCTCTTTTCACGCATCACAGAATCATACATAAGCTTTTGATGTTTGAGTGTTTTATTACATCTTTAACTACCTAGCTACTTAAAGCTTTTTGGAGATAATCCTGGTTATTGCCGTCTTGGCAATAGGTAGTTAATTAAGGTCCAGTTTTGGGCTATCCCAAGTGCCTAGTCTTTTAAGCACTTTGAGGCCTCAAAATGTATCAAATTGGGGGTATTGGGGGTTAGGTTGTGTGCTGGGTATCAGGGAGTCTTTCTTTCTTTCTTTCTTTCTTTCTTTCTTTCTTTCTTTCTTTCTTTCTTTGGTGATGTGATTCGGGAATTCTTGGGGTCGTGTTGTCTCTTCCTTTTGCATTCTTGGTTTCTTCCCTCCGTTCTCCTCGTCTTCAGACTCTGATTCGAAGACCTTTTGAGCCGTGGAAAACATCGTACTCAAGAGATAGCCAGCCCATATCTCTGTCTCGGGCCTGACCGTAGTCACAACCGTCATGCAGCTCCCCATTTTCATAAGCATCGTTCAAATACGTCAAGGCCATTCTCTCCAATCGAGATTCTGATCCAGTCGCACAACCAGGATTGTCGCACCATAGCACGTGTTTCGTCTCTTCATTCAGGAGAGGGTTTCGTTTGAGTCGTGGATGGCACTCCTTGTCTTGGTTGTAGTTGAGATTGAAAAGCCATGACGGACTGAGGAAGTTTTTGACCAAAAATTCTCTGGTAACGCCGAGGTCGACAAGGGTCTGTCCACGAGACTGTTGAAGTCGAGAGTCATATCTCAGACTCAGGTGGTATTGCGCTCTGCAAATTTTACAGATTGCGCTGGGTCTCTGGTCAAGAATCGTGCATTTGTGAAGCCCTTCCTCTGATCGCGGAAAACATGAACACTTGGAAGAATCGGAGGCCAGGCACTCATCCAGGATCTTGCTGGAGAAGTGGTTGCAGAGGGCACTCGTGTCACTCACGGTATAAGAACCACTTCTAATCTGTCGGATGGCTTCTTCCGTGGCTTCTTTCGAGCATCCATCAATTACGACGAGGTGAGCGGTTGCGTTGACGGCGAGACGCAAGTGATGCTTCAATCCACTTTCGTCCCAATTCACTGAACTGAAGAGATACATGTGAGGGAGGCTGTGTTGCTCAAAACGGGAAGTTGATAATTTGTGAATCAAGTTATAGCAGCGGTGCTCTTCTTTTCCGCCCACATTTGTCAGAGTCACCATATCTGGTCCCCGAAGCGACTCATGCGAGCAAAGAGGGAAGTGTCCAATTCGCCCCAGGCACTGAGAACGCTCTTTCTTCTTCTCCTCGGGAGAAAAGAACAAATCGGGATGATCGAACCGACACCCTTGGCAGTAGCGCGTCTGATAGAGCTTTTGCATGACTTCATGCAATTTGCCTGAGTCTCGGTAGGCGTTGCATTCGTGGCAGAGGGTTTTGTGAACAAGGATATCGCGAAGAATCTGACGTTGCTGGTAGCCCTCCTCGCTGATACAGTAGCTCTCTTGCCCATCGCGAAATTCGAGGTTAAATGCCTTAAAAGTATCTCGTTCTGAGATCTGGCGGGTTTTCTTGCAGGTCTGCTGCAGAAGATAGAGGCTGCTGTGTGGAAGACGCAGCATGATTTCAATCAGCACTTCTGGTGGAAGGTTTTGCAGAGCCGAGGAAGCCTCATGCTGCTGCTTCTTCTTCTGCTGAAGGATACCAGTATTGATTTCGATCATCTTTAGGATATTAGTCTGGAATAAATACCACCTTCAGTGAGTGAGTACCTTACCTCTTCATCTTTTGCCTTGACGGGCATGTTGGCTTGAGGGTGACAAAAAGTTTGAGGCTTAGATTCGTGGTAGATCGCTAAATCTTGGTGGAGGTGGGCCTCACGTTTTCTTTCCCCCATAGAGTTACGTGCATTTTGTGGGACGGCCCCACTCGGATTCTGTGAGCCTGAGCCCCCATCTTGAACCTCAACCTGTTGATGAGGCTGAACAATAGTTTCTAGTGCGTCAAAATAATTCTCAGAACAAGGAGAGCCATCAGAACCTTGTCCCGAAAGCGTGCGATAAGCACAGTCAGCATGCTTAGGTTGTTCAGCGACTGTCTTTTGATCGATACCTTCACGAATCCCATCTCCCAGGTGGTGATCAACCACAAAAGCTGAAGTGGAAGCATCGCTGGCGTGGTGCTTCTTTTGAGGTCGAATCGTCATAGACTTGAAGATCTTTTTGACCTTTGATCGGAAGCGTGAGGGTTTTTTGGTGAGAAAAGGCATTGTGAATGAGTGGTGATCGATGATCCTCTCGACAGTCAAAAGAAGGATGAAAAAGGAAGAATCATTCTGGGGGCATGGAGGCTGGTGAAATATTCTTATATCTGAGTTCTATAAACTTTGAGTTACGATTCAGTTCCTATGGCCTCATTGTTTGACTTTGCAGAATGGACACACGATAACTTTCTTTGAGATACGCATGTTTGCCTAAAGTTAACGGATATCACCGAAGTCGGATACAATATTTGGATAATATCAATACAACCCGTTTAAAGGCATCGCTTTGGGTCTGGAAACATCAGCTTGAGGCACGTATCTCTTGTTTCACAAAGGCAGGTAGGAAAAGAAAGAATGAGAGGTCAGCGTAGTTGTGACTCTACCAAGCATCTCGATTCAAGCCCGAGGTGTACATTTCCTAAGACTTTATATGGTATTTACCCGATAGTTTGTATGTTCACTTACTTTGCTGGGTCTTGATTGTGATTGGGACGTATAGCGTGACTGCCTGCTTTGATGTTTGTAGAGTTCATGATGACTCAATCAGTCTATGATTGGACTGAACTTGTACAAATGAAGCGTATAACTTAAAGAAGATTGGATGAGAAATAATTGCAAGCCATTAAAAATGAGTTTAGGCTGCCACATAACACATGTAATAAAGGGCACAAACTTTATTGTAAAGTATAAGCTTAAAGATAGGATTGCCCTACCCTAAGGACCAAATGGGATTTGTGTTGCGGGAAGGAATACGAAAAGCATAAATGTATCACATGCCAAACGGCTTTTCTGAGAAGAGCTAGAGCAACACCACCTTTGTGCTGGTTCACGATGATCATTCCGATGGGATCAACGGAAGAAAGTAGCGTCTTCTAGTCGTTTATTAAGCATGTTTGGGATGACACCACCGGTAATAAAGCTAGATAACCGCATTCCTCTCGTGCGAAGTAAACGGTCGGAGCAGACGATACGTCTTGACACTGTTGGAGGCGTCTCACCTCAGAAGAAATTAACCACCTTATTCAAAATATGTAAATTTGTGATTTATGCATTTGCTTCCAATATTCATATCTCCCATCCAATCTCAAAGCAAAAAGAAGCAATATCTTTTTGCAGTCTCGAACAGCCCGTGCAAAGTGCTCAGATTGCAAGGCACGGCCCTAGACTAGACAAAACAATGGTCTCTCCCTTTGGCGGCGCCACCCGCTTCGCCATTGACTAGACAACCAATAGACCCAAAGTTAAGTGAGACGGATGATTTGAGGCTGGAACAAGTGGCAAACCAGACAAAAGGAGTCCTCACCTGTGGTTTCAGCCAAATATTAGTTATCTATTAAATAGGTCTCAGCCACGCCTGTGAAATGTCGCTATGAAACCCGCCATGAAACGTTGGGTTTGTGAGGACGTTACTGTAACGGAGAGGCTGATGACCAAGACACGAGTGGCTTGATGGTAATTTCGCGTATGGGTATTTTTGGGACTTTCGTCTGAGTCAACCGACGCTGACATTCATGGGTCGTCTAAAGTTGGAAGCTGAAGCTGATTGTAACCGAGGGGATTTACGACCAGGATGATCTGATGTGATTTCATCCTTCATAATGTTTGTGATAGGGAATGTAGGGGTGCAAATCTCAATCATGAGGTCTCGCCTTGCCTTGCCTTGCATTGCCTTAGGGTAACGGCAAGGAAAGGGAGCCAACACCTTGGTTCAGCTTTAATTGGATCGGAAAGTGTTTAGATTTCCTCGGCTTCCGCGACAAGCCACGGCGGATCTTTTTAATTAAAGCTGACGAACTGTGCATAGGGGATTAAGTGTCTAAGACAAGCTTACAATACCATTGATCAGATCCGAGACAGTGCCAGCGACGCAAGGGAACGGAACCGCCGTAGTCTGCAAGCATTGCGTGTAATTTCCTGTTACGAACGGAAAAAGGCCAACAACGGATGAACTGATATTTTCTTACTCTGGGGTCATTGATTTGCTCTGATAAATGCGCAAATGCAGCCCACAACATGCAAGGGGCAGGGGATGGATTTGTCACTAGACAGGGGGAATATATTTTGGTGCGTTAATTGGTTGAAGCTTAAAAATATGGTGAGATAAGACTTTTTTGGATGGGGGGGTTAAAAAGCAAGAAAAAGGAAAATGGACGAATTAACCCGCACTAAAAGATGACAACTTCTTGTGATTGGAGTAAAGAGAGTAAGAGTGTGATTGAGGCAGCAGCGCCGCATTAGCCTGATGCTGACTGCAGGGGCCGTTGTTGGTGATTGGAGACAAAACAGGAGAGGGGCAAAACCGGTTTTTTTTTTTTTCTTTGGAGGAGAGAAGATTGAAAATGAGTGACTGAAAAGTGAGTAAACAAAGTTCCCCGGACTACGTGTTATGTGGGTACTAGCGCAGGTACCCAGCTCACTCAACTCATCCTCCTGAAGCTTGGCACCTGTGGGCTCTGAAAGCGACAGGCTACAGGCTACAGACAGTGGAGGCGGGCAAGGAACTGAACAGTCCGGCTAACTCGGCCCCTCTTCATCGGATCATCACCCAAAGTTACCGAAAAAACAATTGATAAGGGTAACAAACAGTCAGTGCAACTGTCAACGTTGTAACCGATGAATATAGAGTTTACCATACGATAGAGTGCTTTTCCACTGCAACCATGACAACTGGCAATCACAACACAAGGCCCTGCATTGCAGCAACACCACTCCCAGCCTCTCCAATGAACACGCTCTACCCCGGACATTTCCTTATCATGAGGTTCTCACTAAGATCCGAATCTGTCATAAAATCCCTCCCCTGACCTCGTATTCCAAGACAGGGACAAGGATCCCATGCGGCCTCCTCAGCCCGACGAGTCTGGCTAGTGCAAGGTACAGTCTGAGTAAGAAGTAAGACGGCTTCAATGATATCATGATTGGACGAGCTATGGGATAAAGAGTGAGAGAAAAGGGAAAGGAGAAGGGAAAAAATTGCCTCGTCTAACCGTTGTTACTCGTCTAGCGCCAATATCCACTCACACAGACCTGCAGAGTGCAATCACCGCATCTCGATGTGTGTGCAAGGTTAAATGGGACTTTCAGAATAGGGTTAGACTAGACTAAACTAGACCGTCTGCCTTTTGAGTTTGTGCGTCTGTGAGTTTCCGTATCTATCAGCCCAGTTCAGTTCAGCTCAGTTTGACTCAATTTCTCAGGATAAATACCCTCACTCTCTTCCACTTTTTCTCAATTCCTCTCTCTCTCCCAACAACTACACTCGCTTCAGTCGTTACACTCTCGCTAAGCTCAAAGCTCAATCTTGCATTTCTGTACTTCACTCGTTTAAAAAGTCAGATCAACTCTTCAACTCAAATCCTTCAAAATGGTTGCTATCAAGGTTGCTGCTGCTGGCCTCCTCATCGGAGCTGCCACCGCTTCTCCCTACTACGCTCCCCCCTCCAACGGTACTCACTACACCACCGAGGTTGTCACCGCCATCACAACCTACTGCCCTGGTGCCACCACTCTCACCTATGGTGACAAGACCTACACCGTCACCTCTGAGACTACCTTGACCATCACCGACTGCCCTTGCACAGTCAGCTATCCCGTCAAGCCCACCAAGCCCGTTGTCCCTCACCCCGTCTACACCACCGAGGTCGTCACCGCCGTGACTACCTACTGCCCTGAGCCTACCACTCTGACCTACGGTAACAAGACCGTCACTGTCACTGCTCCCGGCACCGTCACTGTCACCGACTGCCACTTCACCACCACTTACCCTGCTTCTGAGCACCCCTACCCTCAGCCCACTCCCGGCAAGCCTGGCAAGCCCGGTTATACTGCTCCCGCTGTTCCCGGCAAGCCTACCGGTGCTGAGCCCGTCCCCGTCAAGCCTACTGAGACCTACCCTGCTCCTACCGGCCCTGCCGTTGTCACCGCTGCTGCCGGTCGCGTCGCCCCCGCTGGCGTCCTCGCCGTCCTCGGTGCCATTGCTCTCTTCTAAGCAACCTAATACCTATGCTCGACATGTCATTGGATATACTCTTAATGAGTTTGGACGACAGGGAAAAAGCATTGGTCTTTAATGATTAATTCACATATGATGAACTAAGGATGGGAAGCGTTGGGTATATAATTCTTTTCGACAGCTTGCACATAGATCTCTTGATAGAGGTGCATAGACCTTAATACTATACAGTTCATCTGAGCTACACATTTTGTCTTGTTCCAATGTGATTGACTCTAATCGTGAAACATTGATTGAGATGAGTAATGTCGCGGTCTGATTCAAAAAGTTGACCAATGGTCGCTCAGTTGGTCTCAGCCGTAAGCATGTCCTCACAATTTCACTCAGTTCAGGCACAGCCCAGCCTTCGCCTCCCAACTGATACATATTAATTAGCACAAAGTCATCGCACGGCACTTAAACTTATCCGTAGATCAGTTTGTATAATCGCAACGTTTGGCAGATTATCATCATGCGTCTACTAAATGTCTCAACCCTTAGCCTAAAAGAATTCGTTGGACAAGCTCCTCCTTACGCAATACTCAGCCACACATGGGGGGAGAAAGAGGTCCTCTACAGTGACATCGGCACCGCTGCCGCTGCCTCGAAACAAGGCTACTCTAAACTCGTCGGCTGTTGTAAGAAAGCAGCAGAAGATGGCTTCGAGTGGGTATGGATTGATACATGCTGCATTGACAAGTCCAGCAGCGCTGAGCTATCTGAGGCTATCAATTCAATGTACAAATGGTATCAGAAGGCCACTGTCTGTTACGCCTACTTGCAAGATGTCACAGCTGACACTCCTACTGTCTCGCAAGTCTTCCCAATCACCGAGTTTGGTAAAAGTCGATGGTTCACACGAGGCTGTCGCCCAACTGGGTTTTTGGCTTGGTCTCCATCGCAATTCGCTAAAAACACGATTCCCCTGACTGCGATATTGAGGCAATTGCATAACCATGATGGTATTGACTACGACCTTGCAGAATCTCGTCCCCCAAAGAGGCGCTTAGAAGACGGGAAAATAGAATACCAGACCTTTTACCGAAAGGACTACTATCTCCTGTCTAGAGTCTATAGTGACCTATCTCAAATACCCACGGTCCCAGCGAATCCGCCTGAGCTCACTAGTCATGGGCTGCGTATCAGCCTTCCCCTTCTGATCTCCAAAGATCCTACTTTATACCCAATGGCGTGGTTATCATACCAGATCCACGGCCATCTTGTATGTGTCTTCATAGAACTCGATCAAGGGTCGTGGCAGGGTGCATATTACAGAGTTCAGTCGTCCAGACTCATCATCGTGCCCAGGTCACTTCTACCATTTTTTTGAAATGAAAGAAGTCTTCATTCTACCAAGTGGCGTCTCCACGAGGAATGGTATCTCATATATGAATCCATCGTCTTCTATGTTTTCAGCGCAGCAGTTACAGGTTTTGGTGGAAATGTCCTCAACCGAAAGCCGCTCTGTCGATGCCGTTTTGTTTTATCCAAACGACTGGTGGGTGAATCAACAAACCGAAATACACTCGTACCCCGTAAAAGCATTATGGGTTAGATGCGCTTGCAACTCTCAGTCTTTGCTTCTCAGGATTGACATCGATATATCAAACGAAGATGCTTCATGCACTATTCATGAACTCCGGGGGTCGGGCAGTGAAATAGATGAGACTGAAAGGTCGGCCCTCTTCTCTGAAGTTATGAATGAAGAGTGTTTTCGAGGTGAAGCCTTTCCCACCCAGTGCGTCAAAATGACATTTCTTAAAGATACAGACCGTGTGGTCAAGATATTGGAAAGAATGCCACGCACTGTGTTTTCAGCTGTTCTCAGGAAGAGACCAACTTCTAAGAATAATCTTCTCGTGTATGAGCTTCGAATTGAGGCTTGGGATGACCAGAGCTGTCCGGGCTGGGTCAAGCTGAGTTTAATGCAGAAATGGAAAAAGAATAACGAGGTGAAGACCCAATAGTGCAAGCCATGGTGGGTTGGCCTGATAGGGGTAAAGGGTTCGGAGAAGTTAGGCTTTGACCTTCAAAGATGGCATAAATCTTCTGCTTCTAATGTAGTGTAGCTCTCATTCACGCCTCCTTAAATGAATCTACAAGAATATTAAAATCTAGATCAGGCTCGGTGGGCCGGCAGGGGGGGGCAGATTTCGCAAGTCTATTTTTAGTTTGGGTTTACATCATTAGTTGTGCTGGGAGTACGTCACTGAAGCGTTTCGATACTGAAAATCCACATAGCTCTCGAAAAATCAGTTTCACAAATAGTTACTCCATCATGAGGATTGCATTATTTACTATATGCATCTATTTCCATATTTTCCAGTGACAATCTATACCAATTGATGGATATAGACGGCTTCAAGAATACAAAGCCGCTTAACAAGATATGATATGTTTATGTAATAAACCTATGACACTCCAGCTCTGATTCTATGATATTGTATCTATCTATCCAACTCTCAAATGCCAGATGGGCTAACAGATAAGACAAGAGCACTTATTGGATAATCATAACAGAAAAGCTGGCTCTTAATCGTGATGGCAACATCTGGTTCACGAGCAGAGTCCACAAACTGCATAAGTCGAGGCAGATCAAAGGGCGTTTGGTGACCCATCTGCAGCAAGACCAAGTCCTGCAATCGAGCACCGGCCTCGGCTGGTGATTCGGATTCGGCCTTTGCTGTATTCGGCGGTAGAATATCTGCAATCAAGACCAGGGTGCCATGTCCGTGGAGGCGGAGGAGTCTTATTAGCTGCCGTATTTCCGCCGTGCAGATCTCAGCATGTGCCGCTGGTGAGGAATACAATAACGGATCAGGGATGTGCAGCAGGTAGATGGCAGTACGAGTCTCTGTTTGTGGTTGGCCAAGCGATCGAGTCTGGACCGTGAGTCTGTCGTCCGAGTTGGGTTGTTGCACATGTGCATGCAAAGTGGCGATGTTGTTGTTGTTTCCTGGTTGAATTTGGACTACAACGTGAAGCATTGGGTAACGGCTGCAAAGAACTTTTGCTGTCGCTGTTGACATGGCATTGACCTGTGAAAGATTTTGATTGATCAGTATCAGTCGTTATCTATGGCCCCCAAATTGATTAAAAATAGGCTAATACAGTACCTCAACTACAGTCGGGCCACAGCTCTCAAAGTCAATGGACGAAAGGAAACGGCTCACGGCATTGCCGCGACCAGCGCTGTTGAGCCGTTGGAATGCAATCGTGCGACGTCGTAATCGTGCGTCTTTTTCGCATGCTGCTGATAAAGAGGCGTTGCCATTGGTGGCGATCTGAAATGGGCTAATAACATCTGCCTGCGGGTGCGGGTGCGGGTGCGGGTAATGCGCTAGACGACGGCTCGCTTCCGTCATCCGAAGTGCAGATGGCACTAAGGTCTCTGCAATAAACATCAAGGCATCGACAAACGATGGCCGCTTGACAAACTCGGTTGAGAGGGCCGTGTGAGCGACATAGCCGGGCTGAGGCTCCATCAAGAACCCAAAGGTTTCTGTTGTACGGACCATACGCCCGATTTGCGCTGCTGGCACACCAGTCAGGTTTGCCAGATTATCCCAGGCTACACTCTGCGTGAGTGGCACGTATGCAAGAATTTGAAAGTCACATAGCCACTGCAGACAAGCCAGTAGCTGCATCTGCATTGGTAGTCAGCCATTTGCTTGCTTTGCTTTGCTTTGCTTTTTGCTTTCCGAACCGGCTTGGCTTACTTGATTTTGCAGGCTTTGTAGTAGCTCAACGGCGCCGCCCTTGGATGCACATTCTCTTAAAGGTTGACCTTGAGAAGTATTCGCTTCAAGATGTGTCTGGCAATGGGAAGGAATACCAGAAGGTGGCTGTTCTTGACGGCTGAATTGGTCTGTTTGGTCCATCATGTTTCAACTTGTTTCAAGCACAGGAGTCATCAGTTTGAAGCCAAGCCATGCCTATATTGTAGTAGCGGTGCCGTCGATTTAAAATACGATAAACGAAGCCATTTTAAGCTATGATACGGTGCGTAGCCTGCTCTCTTGTTACACATGTTACGCATGTTACAATTCAATTGCATGCATGTAAGTAAGAACTTTTGTCCATCCATCCAAAATGGTAACTTGTCCCTACCAACCAACAACAAACAATTGAACCAACAACCGAAACTTATCAGACCACTCTCTGATAGGAATGATACTTGCTTATATCCTGGTCATTATTACAACCTTCCTTTTGCAGAATTCGCAAGCCCTGCCTTTCTACTCCGTGGCCAACTGAGATAAAGCCAAGCCCGTTGTATCAATTATTTCCCGACGAACCTACCCCATTTACGTGCCCCCAGTTTCTTAGCCATGTCTCATTTCCAAGTTGCGAGCCCCGAATTCCACCATGACAACTCCCGAAACCGGGATTGGACAGTCACACATGAGACAAAACTTCGAAAATCATGCGACGTCTGCTCGGCCGCCAAGATCAAATGCACACAAGAAAAGCCAGCTTGTGCATACTGCGTCAAGCGATCAAAGCCGTGTAACTACCGTACGTCCAAGCGTGTGAGACGTGTCACATCCAATGCCGAAAGGCGCAAAGCGCGACAAGGAAGCCAGTCGGACATCACAACCACAACAACCACAGCAGTTGCAACAACGACGACGTGTCCAGGTCAGTCGGCAACAGCTCTTGGCACCACAATCACACCATCATCCACTACTGGATCTGTATTGGAACCAGCCCAGACTGTACCCTTGAACGAGCAACAATGGCCCGACTTTGTCGCCTCCTTCATATCACCAGCAACTACAGAATCGCCATTAGATCTCCCATCCTTATTGGAGTGGGATGATTTGGCTCCAGCTCTTGATTCACTTTCGGCGCTTGATACATCTGCTTCTGGCTTCTCAACCACATTACCAACTGCCAGCCAAGACTTGGTTTCCCACCGTGATCAAGTCGGCGAGCAGCACATCTTTCCTGATGGAGCTACCGCCAGTGTTGATACCCATATCTTCAATTCCGCAATGGAAGTCGAATGGATGCATAGAAACGATACCGGATCCTCATCGTCTGAGGGTCGATCTGAGACTCCAGTCACGGCTCAAACCTCACATGGAAACCCTACAACCCTGCACTGTCACGGCCGCGACCAGCTTATAGGTATCGAAAAAGGACTAGCTGGCAGCTGCCAATGCATCATCCGTGTTCTGAAATTCTTGGCTGAACTGTCAATGGACCCTTCACAGGTCTTGGCTGCACCTGGACCTGCAGGCTCAGGCTCCTCTTCACAATATCGGAAAATTCGGAGCATCTATGATGAAATCGACACGATATGCGAAGAATTAGGCAACATCTTTCAATGTTCTTGCTCGACTGACAGCAATGTCACCGTCCTTGTATCGCTCGTCATATTTAAAATCCAGGCCTGGTATGTCGCAGCTATAAACGCAATGCCCGAGCATTTAAATGATACTGGATCCTTTCCTTTGGAGTCCCTCCCTAAACTTGTAATACCCTCGTCATGGGCCGAGATGGATAGCAAGGAGTTCGAGGGTGAAGACGTGAAGCGTCTCGTTATCCAACATATTCTCTCGCGGTTCACTGGGCTTCAAATTCTAATTAGCCAGCTTTCCGAGAGATTAAGAAATGAAGAATCTGCTGCTTCCACAGGCGCAACCTCCAGATCGGCTTTACAGGCGCCCTTTGGGGGTGTAGCTAGGGATAAAATAACTATTATGCCACTTTCCGTTTCCTTGCTTCATGGCTTGTTAGATGACTTACATGATCAAGTCTGTGGAGTTTCGCGGAATTTAGCAGAGAGACTTCGAGGAATATGAATAAAAAGATACTTATTACTTATGGCTAGATTCTTTATGTTTTTTTTTTTTTTTTTTTTTTTTTTTTTTTTTTAATTTTTCGTTCTTTTTTTTTT
>PVPY01000209.1:0-69553 GCA_002982035.1 Fusarium algeriense | reverse complement strand
CCCCCCCCCCCCCCAACAATCGACAAACATTCTCTCCCGCCGCGTCCAAAGGCCATCGGTCCCATCTTCGATGTCAACAACTTCAAGATCCCCTTAGAGCCGTGGGCTTCTGATAGCGAAACGTCTTATTATCCTCCGAAACCAGATCCTTATGCTGCCTCGTCGATACCGGCTGAAGCGACATGTCCGTCTTCGAAATATGTGCGATCGCAATTAGCAAAGAATGAAAGGCTGAGGTTGTCGATGCTATGGTATTATGCGAGGGATTTAGACAATGAGCCTGAACTTCTCGCGGGTCTGCAGGAGAAGGCATGTCTTGCTCAAGAGTCGTCAGGCTGGGAGTATGCTGTTGTTGGTGTGCTGGACGTCAATGTTTACATTCGTCTAGCCACGGTAGGCCTTCAACTTGCAATTCTCCCCCGTGGTGAAACCCTCTGCGCACATACCGTTACTCAACCACCTGGAGTATAGTCACCGCTACCTCTCCGAAGCCCTTCGCTAAGCCCCGATAGAACGTCTTCCTCCTACCGAACATGCTCCAAGATTGGAGATTTCGCGAATCGCCATACGTTGAACACGGTGGACTGGTCGCATACGCTGGTGTCCCGCTCCGAATGCAACACGAGTCGGGTGAATGTGTCGGACTTGGCTCATTATGTGTAGCTTCTGCGACAGGTCGAGATCCATTGTCCAAGACACAGCAGCTTGCACTCGCTCGTCTAGCCGATTGGATCGTTCACGATATAATACAATGTGCACGAGCGCGGCGCCAACGAGAACGTCACCGATTTTTTGAGCTTATCGCAGCAGTTCAACAAGAACCCGACGGCGACGATGTTCAAGAACCCATCCTCTGAATACTACGACAAGCCTTCCCCGACGAGTCAATAAGTTTGCAGTCCACGGGCACCGATCAGTCGACGGTCCCGTATCCTGCGACAACATCAGATTTGAAGCATGGATTGTAGGAGGATGACGAATACATCCAAGACTTCATCGCGAACTCAACTTTCGATGAGCCACCGAAAGATCGAGTAGTACGCTTCATTTCAGCACAATGCGAAACGAAACTCGGTCCCTCGGTTCTCGTCGTCGCGACAAAAGACTTCCGACGAATATTTGACGATGTTGACCCTTAGTTTGTGCACACCTGCGCTACCATGCTCACACAGCGGTGGCAGAAACGACTCCTCACTGAAGTCATACGCGCGAAAGAGAAGTTCCTTCGAGGTGTATCGCATCAACTCCGAACCCCAATCCACGGAATCCTCGGCGCCGCCGAATTATTAACAGAAGATCTCAGGGCATTGACAGTGCCCGGAAGTACGACGTTACGACCTGGCGTGGAGGCGATAATGAAGCCACTTGCTGAGTTGGGAAAGTCGTCCATCTACCTCGATACAATATCCGCCGCGGGTCGAGAGCTCATGTCGACTGTCAACAGTATGATTACGCTCAACAGATGGGCCGATATCGCTGCTGCTGAACGGCAATATGCTACGCATGGCATTGAGTCTCTCGAGACGTCGCTCGTCAAGGCGCTGGCCGATTTTGCGTTTAGGGACACACGCACACGAGCCGCCGTCTTCTTCCACCATAAGATGACACCCAACTGCGAAGGCCTTCGAATCGATATCAACCTCTTCCGAGACAGTATCCTCCCTTTAATCGTCAACGGTATCCAGAACACGACCGAAGGAGTTGTGACAGTTAGACAATCCTATACACAAGATACAAAAACACTGGTGGTTGATGTTGAGGATACAGGTTGTGGTATTCCACCTGAAGATAAGGGACGCATATTCGATCTGTATGAGAAGGTGGGCGAACACTCGACTGGCGCTGGACTGGGCTTGACCCTCGCCACCAAGTTCTCAGCCTTGCTTCACGGTTCAATCGATTTGGTGTCGTCAGAGGTCGATCGTGGTTCTCACTTCCGCGCAACGTTTCGCGACATTCGTTCCACGAGTTTAACACCCTCCGAAACAACGACACCCAAGCTCAAACACCTGTCATTGAGTTATCGCCATCTCCCATCCGACTCGCCCAACGTACGCCTATCCTCGAACCTAGACAAATACCTGACCCGAAACGGATTTACACTCTCGAACGACCTGCAAGATTGTCTCAATATCATTGACTACATACGCGATTCGGCGGAGTGGGAGAAACATCATTCAATATTACCGAAAGGTCAAGTTGCTATTTGCCTTGTTCCGAATTCGGACGAAGTGGATGTTCCGGAATCATATCCAAACATCGTCTTCGTCAACGGCCCTTTCTCGTCATCCACGCTTGACTCTGCCCTCCAGAAAGCAGATGAACTGTTTGCCGAGTTACGCAAGTCAACGACAACATCACTACAACCATCTCCCGTCCTCTCCGGCAATCCGAAATCCCTCCTGACACCTCCCGACCAAACCCCAGAAAGCGATCAAAAGTCAACATCAGACGAAGGCTACGATTCCGTCGCCAGCTCCTCGATACCCCCAAGAACAAGCGAAGCGCAACAACTTTTCAACGAATCAGTCGCAAGAGCCGTATCCCAAATCGAAGCAGCAACCGCCGAACTCCCCATCAGACCCCTAATACCCGCCGCCTCCTCAAAACCCACGACCCTCATCGTCGACGATAACGCCGTCAACCTACGTATCCTAGAAATGTACTGCAAGAAACGCGGTCTTCCCTACCTAAGCGCCATAGACGGCCACCAAGCCGTAGAGTTATTTAAGAAACAACAAGCCTCCGCCGGTGGTGCCATAGAACTTATCCTCATGGATCTACAAATGCCGGTTTGTGATGGTATTAGCGCTACGCGACAGATCAAAGCACTGGAGAATATGAGGGATAGTAAAGCGGTGGTATTTATTGTCACGGGGCAGGATAGTCAGATGGATCGTGAGGCAGCGAGTAAGGCGGGCGCGGATAATTATCTTGTCAAACCGGTGGGGATTCGACTGCTGGATAATAAATAGTCTTAAGACGTATTTTCCGGATTTGGTGACGAATTAGAGTCTGAGGGGGGAGGGATTGAGGAGTTAGGCTAGAACAGTACACGAATACCCATGTTTTGTCTTTGGTTCGAAGTCTGTATCAATCATGATGTGTTTACGTAGACCATATTGGCATTTGATGTCAACAATAGAGCACGTTCAGGCCACGCTTTGTCGCCTCAGTGATGGATAAAATATCTCCAAAGGCAAAGCGTCGTCTCAAAAGATCTCTGTGCATTTGACTCGTACCCTCGACATGTCGGTGTGAAAGCCGCGTGGTGTTCCTCCACCTATCGCGCGTCGCACTCGAGCTCGCGAAATAAACTTTCGGGCTTACCGTCTCGCGTTCGCTATTCGCTTTGTATTTACTCCGTACCTGCGAATGCGTTCTCGGTGGTATTGTAAGACACGGTACGTTTTCTGACGCGAGCGTGAGGTGGTATTGTGTGAGACTTGAAGTTTATCGTCGCTCTCCCGACGGACGAGCGGGTCGGATCACTCAGGCAATTGCTCGATGTGAGGTTACTTCTGGTCCGTGCCTGTGTTTGTTTGATTCAGTGCCGTTTGTCAAACAATCGCCTTGCCCCGTGCTAGATGGAGAGGATTCGGCGTCGTGTTGACCGGAAGATGCGGAGGATGGTCTGACAGCTCCCTTGTCAGTACGGACCGGAGCTATCTTGCAGATCACGCCGGTAGTTACGTGTGCTCTCTCTGTATGAATGACTGTCTTCTCATCAGCATCCGTTACGTTATTGTATCAAATTTTTGTCGAATTCGTACGTTTTGGCGTCCAAGTCATGTCTTTTGTGAGTGAAAATAACACTAGCTTTAAACCTAGCCATCATCCAGACCGTCAAATGCTGACAACCATCCCTCAGGAACCGAGTACGAAATACTGCAGTAAACTGAACCGGCACCGGCAGCAAAAATGAAGACCAAAGCAATCATCATCGATCCAATTCTCTCCATTTTGATGTTACATTCTCGGATTTAACTCTCCTATCTTACAACTCCAACTCTAACCGAACCTCCCCAAAACTGCTAAGACAAACCAATCTTGTTTTCCAATCCCTTGGCACCCCATTATCAGCGCTCACGCCAAGCAAAATAGTATCATCACCCTCTCCAATCCCCCCGCCCAATTGTCAACTCCCAAGACCATTCTGACGCACTTGTCGTCTGTCACTGATCTTTTGCCACTGACGTACGCCATCACCCACTAGACACTGAATTAAAACCAAGTGAACACCCTTAGATGTTGTAATAAATGATTTTCTCCTCTCTGTAGTGGTTTTTTGCAAATAAGCTTATTTTTAAGCTTACCTTATGCACGCCTATTGCTCACAATGGCGACAAACTCAAATGGCACAGCGCCAGGAACAGAGAATATAACGCTCTCTTCTGCTCCGAGTACTCCGTCTATGCCGAGCAAACATGAGCAACCCGATACTACCGCGCGTGGTCCTCCACCACTTCCCTACAACCTCCGCGAACACAAGCTCATGATCGTCCTCTTCTGGTTCCTCATCCTGACTGAATGCACACTCATCCCCATAATTTTCTACTTTACAATCTCAAACCTAACCGATTTGCGGCCCGGCGCCATGTTTGCTATCATCACGGCTATGTTCGGGTTTATATCAGGCGGTGAATACGGTCTTCGCGGGTTACGACTTGGGTTGAAACGCGATACTTATCGGCCTCTTAATGGTGCGGGACGATGGAATTTCGATACCGTACATCTTGTACTCGGACCGCCGTATTTTGTCATGACGGCACTTATGATTGGGTTTAGTATACCTGATCCACCGATGATGAGGGGCTTGAGCATCATTATGCCGGTTGGTATACTCATGGTTACAACGTACATGATCTGGACTGGGATAGCGTATCATTTCGGATGGAGACTTCGATGGCACCGACTTAGCTCCCATGTCATTGGCGACAAATATCCTCCACTCACATTCACCATCATGGAGGATATTACGTCTTGTGATGGAGGTGGTGGGAAGAAGTATAGAGAAGCGGCCATGGCACGATATAACGCGTCGCCGAGGTTTAGGAGGATGCTTGTTGAGATGCTTTGGGCTTGGGCGATTACTGGGTCAATTGTGGGTATTGTTTTAATCGTGTTGGCCTGGATATTGCCAGTTGAGGTTGGATATACTTTGGGATGGGCTGTTCCATCTGTTTGGGGTGCTATTGGAGCGTGGATGACTATAAAATGGGGGCAGAGATCTATACGGATAGAGAAAGATAATTGGATGAAGGATCATATGCCAAATGCATAGATTGGTGGTAGAATAAATGTATACTACATATCTGTTGCTATAAATAGACTTTCTTTCAAGTTAGACAGTTCCGTCCAAGTTATCTCTTGGTATAATTCATTTGCTGGTGTTTACTATGACACTTTGTTGAGCATGTTATGTGAACTAAAATACATTCTATGTAGGGAAACGAGGTCCTGAGGTTTATTGAAGTTCAATGTAAAAAAATATCCATTTAATAATATAAGTAAATTTGACACAATTTTCTTTTCTATTTTTGTAATAGCTATAATAGTAATACAATTACTATAAACCCATCATATATTCTCAATGTATAGGGTGGTGAGCTTCAATGACTTCATTGCTCTTATCTTATCAGCACGTAGCACCACATCTCGCTTCTCTTTCCCTTTTTTGTTCCCCTATCTTATCTCTTCTTCCAGGAAACGGACATTACTTGGCGTTTCAAGGGGACGGCAATCACGCTACGATAAATCCACTTCCCTTTGCCTTGACATTTAACATAAAACAAACTGAAAAGCCGAGTTCCGTGGGAAAAACATTCAGCCTTATCGTGAGATGATTGTGCTCAATCATGCTCACTTCACCTTCACCAATGAGTCTCAACAATTCTTCATGATAACTTCACTTTCCACTTACAGATCAACAATAGCTGCATGCACTCCGCATTTATCCCCCGCATTCTTTCTTTCTTTTCCTATTCTTCTATATCCTTAAATCTTTAATTCGCCCGCTTACACTTAATCTGGCTAAAATGGAATACAATAAAAGCCAGCTTGAGTCTGATAGGCGGAATAACACACTGCGTGTGAAACAATATATCAGTAGTTAATTCTACTGGCACGCCTGTAATATATGACAGCGGATTCATTCTCCTCGATCCAGACAAAATTCGTCCGATCACTTATTTTTCCCCTTTAGCCTAATGAGGCTGTGCCGGCCGGGGTACGGTTACTGCTCAGCAGGAGCAAATCTGGGGATCTTTTGGCCCATTCACTTTACCGACGGGGACATATGCCGGTTTTGAACTAGACGATGAATAGTGCAATGTCATAGGTGCGCCAATAACGCTCTCCCTTTGTCTTATTTTTCCCGTACCTGGGGTGCATTTCGCTCGCCACATGGCATTGCCAAACTAGACTGTGTATAGTAATGCCTGCATCAGTCCATCGAGCAAAGGCATCATGTGGTAAGTCATGCCTGTTCTCGTATCGTTCATCGTGCAAACTTAACATGGGGGGTGTCCAATGAGATGACTGAGTGGAGGCTGAAACCAGGCCTGCCAAGGTGAAACCCACCATGATTCAGCTTGGCAAAAGATTCGTTTAGATGAAGCCGAGAAATATGCCGTTTTACCGCCTGTCACGTTTCCTCTACGCAATGCAGGTAGAGAGAGCCAACAGTTATTCTCCTCTCAAAATGGAAGAAACATTTCGTATACTCTATTCGCCACTGCTTCAGCTTCAGGGCAACGCACGTAAAAAGCTGAGTCGCACCATAACATCTAGCGTCGCAAATACATTGCATGACGGGTTAAATTAGCGTAAGCGTAGGTACCTGACTCGATCGAGCTAACCCAAAAACGAACCCTCGGATCCGTCTCCGTGGTTCCAAAAGGAACAGTTCCTCAACAAGCAAAGAAAAAGATCATCCTTGTTTTGGTCATTGTTCGGATGATCTAGAATAAGACTGGGTTGTATCCTAGTGGATACAATATTTCTCCTCCAATACAAGCTCGTTTATTCCCCAGCAACGAATGATCCCCCATACAAATTAAGGGCCATCTCGCCATGCATAGTTGAGTAGCAATTTATATATAATATACTGAGTTCCTCCCGTCGATCATTCTTTTTCTATCATCAGCCTCTCATCACTGACTCTCTCAACACACATCACAACCATCAAAATGAAGTTCTTCGGTTCCGATCTCAGCCTCATGGGCCTCCTCGCCCTCGCCTACGTCGGCGATGTCTCCGCCCAGTGCGCTCTTCCCTCCAGCTACAAGTGGACTTCTAGCGGTGCTCTCGCTCAGCCCAAGTCTCCCTGGGTCTCTCTCAAGGACTTCACTGTGGCTCCCTACAATGGCGGCCAGCTCGTCTACGCCACCACCTTCGGCACCAACTGGGGATCCATGGCTTTCAGCCCCGTCTCCAACCTCAACCAGCTCGGCTCTGCCACTCAGACCGGCATGAGCTCCAGCGCCGTCGCCCCTACTCTCTTCTTCTTCCAGCCCAAGAACGTCTGGATCTTGGCTCACCAGTGGGGTCCTACCAAGTTCTCCTACAGAACCTCTAGCAACCCCAGCAACCCCAACGGCTGGTCCGCTGCTCAGCCTCTCTTCACCGGCAACATTCAAAACTCGGGCACTGGCCCCATCGACCAGACCGTCATTGGTGACAGCAAGAACATGTACCTGTTCTTCGCCGGTGACAACGGCAAGATCTACCGTTCCAGCATGCCCATTGGCAACTTCCCCGGTAGCTTCGGCTCCAACTACCAGACCATCCTCTCTGACACTGAGGACAACCTCTTCGAGGCCGTGCAGGTCTACTCCCTCAAGGGACTGAACAAGTACCTCATGATCGTCGAGGCCAAGGGCCGAAACGGTCGTTTCTTCCGCTCTTTCACTGCCAACAGCCTCGACGGCCAGTGGACCCCCAACGCTGCCACCGAGAGCAACCCCTTCGCCGGCAAGGCCAACAGCGGTGCTACCTGGACCAACGACATCAGCCACGGTGAGCTCATCCGAACCAGCGCTGACCAGACCTTCCCCGTCGACCCTTGCAACCTCCAGCTCCTCTACCAGGGCCGCGACCCCAACAGCAACGCCGAATACAACAAGCTTCCCTACCGCCCAGGTCTGCTCACCCTCCGAAAGTAAGCGGTTGAACCGTAGTGCTTGGATAGCACTGTTATCTTTCTGGGGTTTGCACCGACGTGGATGCTGGTCACCCAGTTTTGCGTTGCAAATGGGAAAATCATGGTGATTCATCCATGACACTCATTCATCTGTACATAGTTATCTGCTCGTATATTTCTGAGTCACATTCATTTGAATGGAAAAATGCACATATTGCTCATCTATTACTGTCCCTATCCCCTGTGAAATGTCTTATAAATCGATATCGATAGCTCCCTGGTGCATATTCCAGGTTCCGTCTTTCATAAGGATATATCACGAGTCCCCTGAAGAACCTATAGAGTTGAGGAAATAATGAGTGTGATTCAGTTATTGTATTTTTGAACGGAAACGGAATATGCCACTAAGTAAAGGAGTGTGATTTAGTCAGTATATCTAAAGAATGGAACCGTAATATCTGCCACTATCCAAAGCCACCTATATCCATCATTATCCTCTTCCTTTATTTCTAAAAGATCTCCTGATCCCTTCTCCATGAATTCTTAATTGACTTATCGGCCCCAGCGGTGAACAAGTCTTACCATAAGTGAAGATGGCTAGAAATGCTAAGAAGGCCTGGAACAAAGAGAAGGAGACAAAAGTCTTCCGGGTCCATCGAGCTCTGGAGTGAATCCCACGCCCCGCCGTCTAGGGAGAGCATATACCCACGGGATTCCATGAAGTTGTGATGCAAGCAGTACACCTGCGCTCGGTTCCCAATTGATTGGCCGCTCTGCACGTTCTGTTAGTCTTGCAAATGAAGACTGCGCATGCCAGTGCCCTTTTGGAAAGTGCCTCATCCTCTTCGCCTCTGGGTGAGACCTCGAGAGATGCGGTTTCTGGGCCCACGGAAGCGTCAAGACAGGCTTTGGTGTCCTCAGGAGAGCCGAGATCGCAGTTGGTCAGAGACTTGAAGACATCAGGGCTGAGATGCTTGGAATCCAAGATAGTGTCGTCTGCAGCCATGCTTTTGATGACACCCTCCTCGGTGATTTGGAAGTATCCATCTTCGGAAGTCTTGAGATCTTTGGATACTTCAGTCCAAGAGTTGGCAAGCTAGTAAGATTAGTTAGTGCTTCTTCAACGCACTATGAAAAAAAAAAAGTCGACGAACCACAAAAGGAAGGGTAACACCAAGAAGCATGGTTAAGAATGCAGTTTTGTTAACCATCTTAAGTAGAACAAAATCGGATGTTTTATGAGTGTATGCTGTTAGACCGAAGAATGTGATAGAGAGCGTAGGAGAAAGAAACGCCAAGAGGTCATCACGCTACTTATATATCTTATGATCATCGCTCGCCCACTCATTCTTCAAGTAACTGCCCAAGCCAAGGAGTAGAGTCTCAAGCGACTAAAAGGTTCTGTTTGGAAATCTACTGAGAATCCGAACTATCGCCACCAACTGCCGTGCTTGATCGGACATGATGACTGAGAATATTCTCAGCTTCTCGTATAAGAGTGGAACCATTCCATGTTTTGTAAATTCGTAAGAAGCGGATCATCCTACACAACACCCATGCCGTAAGCGGGCATTTATAAGATCTGCTCGTTATCTACCCAATTTGGAGCATTCACGACGGCGATTATCACATCAGACTTCAAAACACTTCTAACACCAGAGGAGATTCAGCAGCGCGTGGGTCCAGGTATAGCTGATTTCCTGAGAAGCCCGGGGCCTGGGCAAGGCTATTTCTACATGAGCAGTGGGTCAACACTATGCAGCCATTCTCGTCAGTTCCGTTCCGACTTGCGAGGAATGATCGTCAGCTTCAGCTCTCGAATGCTAATAGACATGAGTAAGATTTGCCGAGGAAGATAGTAATTGACTCCGAATCGGTGAAGTGATCCCTTTTTGGCAGGATCATTGTCGGTTTATGCAGTCAGGGTGGACTCGGGATCCAAAAGTTCAGGTCAAATGAATACCCTTCAATGTTTGGAATGCGAGATCTATAAATGCCTTAGGACTTCCTCCCATTTAAAGTTCTCCTCATCAACATCTCAACCATCCTTCCTTACACCACACTCAAGAACCAAATATCTTCTCTACTCAAGATGCAAGTCAAGGCCTTTATCGCTGTGTTTGTTAGCTCTCTCCTGGTTGGAGAAGCTGCAGCCGCCATCAAGCCTTTCATTGCTACTGATCCTGGTACGTTGAAGCTTGATCTCTGCTTGAGAACCTGACGCAACTACTTTCTATCGTTGTATCCTGGCTGACCAGATATGTCTCCTTTCACAGTCTCGGCTTGTCAGTGCCCTCGCAACTGCTCTCACAAGGAGAACAGCAAGTGCAAGTACTACTCTGGTCCCTCGAGCGATACCCCCGTCCTCAATGGAAGTAAGTTTGCATAACATTTTGTGTACTATTGGTCTTTGGCTGACTATAAATTTACAGAGTGCGCCTATCGTGACGGACTTGGTCTCGTCTGCATTGCCAACTAGTCCTGAGACGTATAACTCGCATTCAACTACATTGATCATACGGGGTACCAGAGCTCCTCCTGCCAGAAGTATTGAGTTATGGATAAAGGCAATTTAGGAGACATCTCTGCTGAGGGGGGATTTCTGTAGCTTCTGAGGCACTTACTTTCATTTTCCACACACATATATAGCTCCTAGGGCACTTACTTTCGTTACCTCATTCAATCTACACTTATGCCACTAAGTAAACAACGTACAGGACATAGTTCGTGCTCGAGACTTGTGAAGGAAATCTTATCCTGTAACTCTCAAATACGTTCGAAATCATTCAATATAAAGACTCGCTTTCACCAGAGGACTTAACTTTAAATAATACGACTAGGCCATAATTTAGATATCATACTAATATCTTCCGCGTAGCTAATGCCAAAAGACTCTCATGAGAGTAGAAGTAACGACACAAACATCCAGAGGTGTAACTCTTGAGCTTTTCTGCACGTGTTAAACTGGCCCATAATACCAATCGCCCAAGGCTTTTCAGCTCCAAGCAAACAACTGTGGCGAGCTGATATTCCACTATGTACGGACTATTTCCTGAGTGCGGAATGTAAAATGAGAAATGGCCCATAATAGAAGACAGTTAAGCCATTTCTGCGCATCTCAGAAGAGCTGAACGCATATTATACTATTGATTTCAAAGGGCGCTATTTAGTTCAGGAACCCTTATCAGTACCAATGATTGTCAACGTTTCTGAAGCTCCAGAAATTAAGTCCTGTTCAGCGAATCAGAACGACAGCTTGAAATAGAAGCTATCAGATTTATGCTGCAAAAGTGGCGGGCTGAGCCAAATCTAGACCTGCACAATATTGACACTATCCCCAACTGGGCAAGCTCTGTGCGGAACGGGACGGGAATATGGTATCAATGGGTTTGAAGCTGTATGTTTATGGATAAAAGGATGTTTCGGTTTGGCACTGGGTTGAAATATAAAAACAGCCCGAGGTCCTATATAAAATTCCAATCCAGTCACACTGGTTTATTTTTCTCTTTCAAATCCCTCTTCAGATCATTTTTTGTCTTTGTCAAATAGTACACATCTCTCACTATGGGTTTCTGGGACAGCGTAGTCACTGTTGTGGGCTCTGTACCTGTTGTTGGCCATGTAACAGCAGGTGTGCAACATCTCACTGGGGACAAAGAGGGCGCTCGACAATCCCTTGCAAGAAGTACAGGCAATCTTGTATCAGGTGTAGGCGCGGCTGGTGGCTTCTTTGTTGGTGGTCCACCTGGTTTTATTGCTGGTGGAGGTCTTGGAGCGGCAATTGGAGGCCAAATCAACAACAAAATCAGTGGAAAGGACTTTGACCTCAGCTTTGGTAAGATTGGGGGTGATGTCCTTGTTGGTAGCATTACGGGGGTGACAGGCGGAGGTGACATTGTTGGACGTTCTTAAAGAGGGGCGGCTGGTTCTGGCATGAAGGCCCTCAGAAGACAGGTGATCAGGTAAGATGCACCCTTTCCTCATGGATCAGCTTTTACTAACCGAGGATGTCTAGAACTACCAACGATCAAATCTTCATAACGAACCGGATCCTGGAAATGAAGAGGAGGAGCGTGTATCTCAACCAAGACCCGAAAGCTCAAGAGTTGGGGGCTGTGCTTCTGCGGTTTTGCAAGAATGGAGTATCTGGTATAAGCACTTGAAGTAGCTATACAAGAGATAGAGGTTAGTATGGTACAGAAGCTCTATCAATAACTATTAAGAGCATATTCTAAATGCTGTGTTTCTTTTAAAGTGTATACTTTTATTTAATGAATGCTGCTTCTATGTTGGTGATGTATAGAGTGATGTTATAAAAGAAGGACTTACCATCATAAAGTGCCATAAGAGATATCGTAAATTTATTTAATGTTAATATAGTTACTATCCGTATGTTCAACATCTACAAGATGGCGAAGTCACCAAGAAAGACCAACGACTAATACTTTGTATAATTGATCTCTGTTGTAATTAGCGGGGGGCATTAACTACTAAGAATTTCGCAAAACAGAGCATTATCAGGCAAAGCCGCCTATAAATGTAAACAATTTTAAAAAGGGCACCTTCTAGCTTTGCCTCTAAAATTAGGCCAACATAAATACACTAAATTAGCGCTAACGCACAACTAGTCAGTTGTGAAATACCATTATGCCATTCGCCAATGGTTCAGAGCTTTCAGGTTAAGGCCACTGTAAGGCCACTAAAGACCAGCGAGCAGCAGCAGCAGCAGCAGCAGCAGCCAATTAGAGCCTCCCTTTCCGGAGCCGTACGCCACGGAGAGTCGCCCTCAGCATGAGGGTCTTGTAGTATATCTAAGCCCAAAAATGCTAGAGGTAAATGGATAAAATAGCAATTTGCAGGTAAGGAAATTGCATTTATTACCGAATTATTTGCTTGTTTAATTAGGGCTAACTTTATGTTAACCTTTTTAAATAGAGCTCGGCAGTTGGCCTTACTGCAGATCTTTGGTGTTTTCATGAGTTGCCACCTCACTAATGCTTAGCACTATTGATCAATAGTCGCAAGCCACTGCAAACTAAGATTCAGCCTTGCAAGGAAATTAATTACATGCTGGGTTGAGATAGGGGCCCAAGAAATAAATAAAACCGACTCTTCCCGTTCCGTTGTCCATAAGATATTTTCTCAACCTCGATTTTGCGTGGTCAATCGATTTGACGTCCAATCTTTACTTCAGTCTGTCTTTTCCAAATACATGTTCATCATGGTTGCCATTCGTTCTTTTTTGGTCCTCTCCGCAGTCGCTACCATTGCATCTGCGGGACTATGCAAGCCTGGAAGCTCTCTCTCCCTCTCTGAAACCAACTCTGCGGCTTCCACCACCGAGACCGCATCAGTTGAGTCGACTACCGTTGCACCCTCCACTACTCTGACTGGTTCTACTACAACTTTGGCCGAGACCACCGTTGAGACCAGCCTTGCAGAGACGAGCACAGAGACTGCCTCCGACACTACCTCTGCAGCCATCACCGAGTCAAGCTTCACTACCTTTGTCACTTCCAGTGCAGAGCCTACTACTGTCGAATCAGAGACCACTACTGTTGAATCAGCCACGACCACAACTGCAGCTGCCCCTGCCGAAATTACCTGCCCCTCTGAAGTTCGACAATGTGTTGGTACCATGGCCATTCAATGTGACGTTATCCTCATTGGCCTAACCCAGGCCATTGTTGTCAACGACCTCACAAGTTGCGCCAATCTTTGCAATTCAGACGGCTCTTGCCAAGGCTTCACGTACAATGACGGTATCAAGTCGTGTTTCCTAGCTGACACCGAGGTACCTTATGGGGATTATCAAAATTGGGTCACCGGAAGAAAGGGAACATGTCAAGGCTCTCCCTGAGACGGGCACCTAGGCTGATGGATGTCCCTGATCTGGCCTATGAGATTGATCAAGGTGGTACATAATACAGTTACACTTCTTTCATCTTCTCTCCTTGGAGAGCTTGATTAGCTTCGGTACATTTATGTAGTTCATAATATTTATCTCCTCACTTGGTACTCCAGCTTATATACTTTGACCGCTTTATTATTTTATCTAACAGCTGAACAAATGTTGGTTATGATGCCGAGTACCCAAGCGAGGTCTTGGCAGTCTAATTATCGATCCCGGGCTGCATGTAAGCGGAACCAAACGCCTTTATCCTGCATTCCCTTCGCCCAGTGGCAGTGAGAGCGTCTGACACAGCAGATATGAGGGGAAGATATGACGCGAATGATCATTTTTTTTATTGCCGCTTAATACGCGCTGGCCAATCCAGTGTTTTAAGTTTAATCCCGCATGATCTGAGTTCCATGCTCTTGATGTCAGACTATGAGATATATTTTTCATCTTGAACCATTCATTCTTCCCCTAATAGGAAGTCCGCTTATTGAACCTATATGTCAGTTGCCTGGCTGGTATGGCCATGCATACTCTGTTAATTACTCCGTGCTTTAAGTCCATTGAAGTCAATATCAGTATAAATTGACTCTAACCTTCCTAATACTCAGCCTTTTTTATATATGCATTTTTTCCTGTAGAGTATATAAGTTATTACATTATTATACTAAGGAACAGCTTCTAAATCGCCCAATATGAGTCAAACTAGTCTCGTCGAAACTCTCTCCAGCCAACCGCCTCGCAACGCGCTGTCTCTTCAGCTAGACTCGCCTTTTGTCCCTGATAGTTCGCCTCATAAGCCTAAGCAATCGTTCAAAGTCCAGGGCCGTTACATCTATGAGACATCAACAGGTACCCCAGGTACCCCAGGAACCCCCACATATCACATCTCAACTCGCAATACACAGACTGGCAACCCATGGCAGCTGCAAATCTGCCGCCTTCTACCAAGTGAGGTTCGTCGCCTGTGTGAAGCCACAGGAAACGATGCATTTGTCAGATATGATGACGACTTGACACTTTATTCTGGCGAGAAAATGAAGATCCCATTCAGTCTCAACCCAGCACCCATGATGGTTATCCGAGGGCAAAAGAGAGGCACTGTACAAGGAAGCATCGTGATGGAGAAGTCGATTCGGAAATTCACGTTCCATCAGATGATACCGATCAAACGTGCCTTGACGCAGATTGAGGAGGAAAGGATGCAGGCGCTTATGCATAAGCGTGGATATCGTGACTCTGACGATTGGAAGAAGAAGCTTCTGTTGACGGTTCGAGAGCGCTCAGCGAAGGAACTCGGAGGTCTGGAATGGGTTGATGAGTATGAGTCAATTGTCGCGGTTGAAAAGGACGGAAAGCTGGAGTTCTTGGGAGACATGGAGACTGAGAAGAAGGATCTTGTTGTTGCGTGTTGGGCATGCGAAGGCTTTGTTCTCGATAAGGCTGTCTAAACAGACTTATAAGGCCATGTTATCCTGACTTAGTATAGAAATGCGAGGCTTGAAAACCTTATCAACTGGATCAATGTGAGGCTGCGCCTGAATTCAAGGCCATCTCAAGTGATGGCTGATACTTAAAATCCGCTCGCCGCAGTCACATAACGGACGTCCCTTCAACATCACCAGCTTACTACAGGTGCTGTATATCTGCAAGTCAAAGTTCAGTTGCATCATAAAATGAATAGTATAGATAAAGTTTCAATAACCGGCTTAGGTAAAATGGGGGAATATATTAGAACATCTTTATTACTGTTAGCCCGTTTTGGGAGCAGAATTACTGTTCGAGTCCTGCAGTAGGTGGTGAAGCCGCTGGCCAGTCATTGTAATCCTCGTCTAGTGTCTTCCCTGGTCCATAGTAAACTCTAGAGCCTCTATCATTCTTGGCGATAGAAATTCCGTGTATGATGCGGGGAACTAGATCCTATGGAAATAGTCAGAATTAGAAGTCATCAATAAAAAATAAAAAAAATACCTACCGGATTGCAAATGAATGCCCTTGCAAACGTGATCATGTCAAGTTTACCAGCCCCAACAAGAGTATTGGCCTCTTCAACAGTATAATCATGGTTTGCCATAAGCAAGGTTGGGCTTCCAGGAAACTTGATGAGCTTCCCAAAGTCGAGCACTGGATCGTAGCTAGGAGGCAGAGGATATCCCTCAGGTCGTACGAGCCGACCGAAGAATTCTCCAGTACTAGTGTTTGTTTCAGCGCCACGACGCCCAAGGTTGATTATACCAACCTTGCGTTTGACCAGCTCCGTGATGAGATACGTGTACGTTTCTTTCATCTCGTCAAAGCCAACAACAGAATCGTTGAGATAGTCTGTGGGGTTGATTTTGACGCAGATGTACTCAGGTCCATCGAAGACTTTAACGATGGCATCGACGACTTCAAGAGTGAAGCGGCATCTATTTTCTACTGAACCGCCATATTCGTCAGTACGGTGATTCGCACGGCTATTTTGTCAGTCCATCGAGGCATGGAAGAGGTGGTCCTGGACTAACCTACTAAGGAACTGTTGGGGCAAGTAGCCACTTTGATGCATCTTAGTAGTTGTACTAGACGGCGGGCGGAATATTTACCCTTGGGCTAGAAGCTCCACTCCGTCAAAACCAGCTGATTTAGCTAGCTCAAAGCTCCGTCTGTAAGTATCAACAACAGCTTGGACATTTGTGATGGCCTCAACGTTCTCCGTATGTCCCTTTCCCATCAGCATACTTTCACGACAGTTCAAAGCAACTTACAGGCATTCCAGGCAAATCTCGATATTTACCAGCATCAGCCCTAATGGAAGAAGGAGCCAAAACCTTTCCCCCCTTTTCTTTCATAATCGGCATCTGATCATGCTGACACCGCCCAGCATGCCACGCCTGGAAGAAGATCTTACCGCCGACCTCATGCACTGCATCAGTGACTTTTCGCCAGGTATCAGCGTGGTCTTGGGTGATCATGAAAGGGGCATGTTTCCAATCGCAGCCAGTCCAGTCAACGAAAGTGCCTTCAGTGACAATTAGGCCAGTGCCATATCGTGCTCTGTCGGTGTAGTACTTGATTAGGGCAGGGCCTGGCTTGTTATCATCGATGCAGCGATTACGGGTCATTGAACCCATCACAATGCGGTTTCTTAGATGGAGTTTGCCTCCTCCTATGGTGATTGGTTCGAGGAGGTTTGACATGATGAAAGAATATCGTGGTGATTTGAGATTGAAGTGATGATTAGAGAGAGTGAATGCTTTTGAATCAAGTCCAAGAGCATACCATGAGGAACGGTAGTCTTAAATAATTAATACCGTCTACTCTCCCGTCATTTCATAAGTGCATTATGTCCTTGTAAAGGAAAAATACAGCGATATGAACTGCGTTGTTGTCCATGTTTAGTGACAAGTACTATGAGCCTGGACTTTGCAGTAGAATACTTTATCCTTAACAACACCTAAGACCCTGGCTCAAACTTCTCCGACTCAGGGGCTTTCCAACGAATCAGAGCTTTAATATTCCGCAAGCGGGGCCGCAGCCTACGGGAGGATTTTCGGAGAAGAAGAGCTGCCATTGGTTTATTATTAATAATCACCTATCATCCGCTCAATTCCCCATTCTCAGCTATATCATTCCATACAACATTATTAATGCAATTTAGCAATGAAAGCTAAATCTTGTCTTCAGTGTCGACAGGCCAAGAGGCGGTGTGTAAGAACGAGCATTGATTCGCCGTGTAGTCAATGCCAGCGCAAGAAGCTCGCCTGCACCGCTCATCTGGCTCATGAGAGCAGCTCACAAACAACCGATACACCTGAGGAAACTCATAAGCCCTTTCAGGAGTTGACAGACGAGCTAGCAACCGAGTTTGTAGAATCTTATCTACGAATCCTCGATGGTCGACCTCATAGCATTTTTCACCAAGAAACACTCCGAAGACAAGTACGCACTAAGGAAATCGGGCTCGCTTTGCTCTATGCCATTTGTGCCCTTGGCTCAAAGTTCTCAGAAAAGACTGAACATCGTGCTTTGGAGCATGTATTGACGAAGGAAGCAAAGAGACTAGTTAAAGCAGATCTCGAAAATGTGTGCATTGAGAATGTGCAGACATGTATTCTGTTGGCACTTCTTAGCGCGGGCAACTGTCAGACTTCTTCAGAGGCTCTATTCATACGTAAGTGCAACTCTTTTCCACAAGGTCGAAGGTGAGGCTCATACTGATGAAATATAGGAATTGCGAATGGTATGGCCGAGGTTCTTCACCTCAACTCTGCTTCAGAACATGACCCAACTATCGCGAGCGAGACAGCACATAGAACTTGGTGGTCTCTTTACATACTAGACCGCTGGTGTTCTTCTGGTCTTGGTTTGCCACGGCACATGGATTACCCTCACTGCCCTGATGCATCTCCTCTACCTATCCATGAGATCTCTTTCAGTCTTCTCAAGCCATCATACCCAAGACAAGGCGGGACTTCGAAGCCCAGCATCTTCGCCCATATGATAACACTGATCCGTCATTTCGGTCCCATTCAAGATTTAAATCGTGCTATGGCTAAGGGCGATATGATACCCACGGCCAAATGCGAAGCTATCAAACGCATTAGCCATCAGCTCGAATCCTGGAGGCGCAATCTCCCAGATAGCATGCAAATGTCGACACAGAACCTTTACAGCCACCAGCAGAATGATCTCGGGGGACATTTCATCGCCCTTCATCTAGTGTTTCACCATCTATCAGCGCTTGTCTACTTTAATTCTCTCGAAACCAAAGAGCCATCTTATCAGGGCCAAGAAAACCACGTCGCGCTGTGTAAATCGCATGCCTCATCATTCAGCAGTCTATTACATCTCTCCCGACAGATGAGTGGATGTCAACAGAATTATCCGACAGTTGGGCACATGACGACCGTTGCATCCGCAGTACTTCTTCATACGCTACTTCTGGGCGAGCCCGAGGACATTCCCAAGGCTAGACAAGAACTGAATACGAATTTCGAGGCGTTGGTAGAGCTTCGACAGTATTGGCCAGCTACAGAAGCAATGGTAAGACCAAGATCTCAAGCCTGATGTGTAGCGCTGACATATTATAGATCAACAGATTGATAGCTTTCCAGAAGATCTGTCTTCTGTCAGCGGAGAGTCACAAGCTAGATGGATGGATGGTTAGATTCTTGTTGGAGCATTCTCTTGGTCTGCTCAAACGGACATTACCTATCGTTCCACAAAGCTTAGACTTCGAATCGGACAGCTTCGCATCAAAGACGAGAGAACTTTCGCAAGCAGGTCGATACACTGACTTTGATCTATTCGATCAACCGCAGAACTTTTGATCCGCTGAGGTGTCAAGTCAAGAAATCAGGAATCTATCAATTCTGGCCCCCAATATAGGTAATTATGCTTTTTCGTCACGCGCAGCGAATAAATTACCACTCGTCAAGGCTGATATGAAGCAATAGGTCATTCTTGGAACCTTGCTGGATATCAGCTCTTTGATCCTTTTTAAAATACCGGAGAATTCGGCATGATCACCAATTCGCACGTCTTGGCTTAGCCCGCGCCGTCTTGGCGCTTGGTATAACGGGCCAAATAGAGGATAACACAGCGAAGGATTCCTTGGCTCAGCTAACCCAGGTAAACACCGGGGATGTTGATGAAGTCATTAATATGGGGGGCCAAAACATCCAGGCTGTTTATTTATCTGCCACTGCATCTTCTGACAGACACCGAGTTTATCATCCGCTGTTCAAAGAATAAGAAAAAATGGACAAGATATTCAAGTTATTCGCTATAATCTGGGTGTTCCTGTCGGGAACGTCTCTCGGCCAGAATTCGACCTCCAATTCCTCGCTACCAGAAGACTGCCCCTACTCCATACGCACAGTTGACGAAGGCTTTTTGATGTACAACTCGACAGGCACACTCCCCGTCGAGTTCGAAGGACAAAATGATCCATGGTACATAACTCTCACCGTAACCGACAAACGCGCACCAAACCTCGTATTCGGAGACCTCGATACCTCTCAAGAAACAAGTCTCTTTCTAAGTGTTCCTGAATCACTTGCAGGCACTTCCAAGGGCAACAAGACGCTTTTTTGCGTCTATATGATGGCGGCAATCAATAAGACTTCTGACGATCCTACGAGCGGGGATGATTCATGCAAAGGAATCATGAGTGATCAATGTATAAAGGAATTTGAGAATACGCCGACCCCAGGACCAGGAGGTAGTCATCAATGCCCGCCGCTTGACGTCAGTGAACAATGCAAGCACCACATTCAGAGCAGACAAAGTACGTTTGACATAGCGTTTCCTTGGCGAATCACGCTGCTCATTGAGTCATCACAAAGGCTTATTGGTTTTACACTGCAAGGATAATCTTTGTGGAGATATCATAAGCTTCAACGATGAATCAATACTGTTTCGGTAGCTATATCGCTGACTCTTTTACAGCTAGGATACAGAACTTGTCCAGCACGCGTTGCGCGCTGGACGAAATGCCATATATTGATCTTCCGAAGGGTTACAAAACCTTGGACGCTCTGCTTTCAGGAGGGTCTTTACCATCCGATAGAAATCGCGAGGATTTTGATGTCTACAATTTGGTAGTCCAGCAACCTATTCCAATAATGTTTTCGGTACAGAATTCTCAGGGTCTTGGTGAGAGCAAGATCGCGTGCATTGCACCTGACAACGTTGTCCAGGGCAGTCGGAAGCCCGAGTCGGAATTTCCACCAGAAGAGGATGAAGAAGGATCAGAAGATAACGTGTCGTCGCGAGTTGAAGGCTTGGGGTTTGGTGTTTTGGCTGGTGTCGGCGCTACCATGATCTTCAGTCTCTTGTAGGATGGACAAATTAGTGTAACCAATGAGCGAATCAGCATTAACGCGGACAATTATTATTCCTTTGCTCATAATCCAGGATCTTTTGCAGCCGTAATATCCGAGTAGCCTTGTCTATCATCACATGGTTGGTTCTCAACCCCGCCTGGCGATAGCCAACTTCTGATAAGCTCTGATAGGTGATTATCTTTCTCCCCTACCAAAGCAGCGGCATAACTGATAGAGAAATATCATCAACCAGGATCATCAACTCCCAACTTCTCCTCACCTTGTCCACTTTTTGGAAGGAGAGCACGCGAGCGATAGATACTGTGATACTTTAGTTTGATAGACAAGGGAACTTTTGAAGGCTTGGCAATGCGATAACGGACATGGCCGTACTCCGTTGAATTTTTTTGGATAAAAGATCGTCAAGATCGCTCAATTGATTGTTTTTTGGGCACTTTCTCTTGTTTTGATACTGGGGTGTTACTGGTCACTAATAACCGGATACCCTGTACCTTTGTGAGAATGCGTTTGTCGTCTTTTGTCACCGGAGCTCTGCTCTCAGCTTCCTATGCCAATGCATTGAATATTCTGCTGAACAATGACGATGGATTTGGTTCTAGAAATTTGCGTGAGATGTATCGCATTTTCAAAGAGAAGGGTCACAATGGTGAGTCAGCCTCTTCGTCATAGGCAATAATCGCTGACATCTTTGCAGTCTGGCTTGTAGCCCCTGCGACAAAGCAGAGCGGCAAAGGCGGTACCTCTGACTTCACAACAGAGGGCAACTTGACAGCTCCATCGCAGTATGACTTGATTCCCAAGGGAGCACCTTCAGTATGTCCTCTCTTAAATGCTTCACGGGTTATCTCTAATGAAATCTAGGTCGGACATGATCCAAAGGACAGCCAGATTTGGTACTATAACGGCACACCCGCTGCATGCACCTTTGTCGCCCTGGACTACGTCCTCCCAAAATTTGCCAACTTTAGCGTTCCTGATCTTGTTGTTACTGGGCCCAACTACGGAACTAATCTGGGCGGATTTGTCTGGACTCTGTCTGGTACTGCTGGAGCTGCGTGAGTTTCCTCTCCTATAATAGAATAATGCCAATACTGACGATGAATTAGATATGCCGCCACCAATCGCGGAATTCCTGCAATCGCCATCTCAGCAAGTAATCAAGAGGTTCCCTACTTTGAGGTCAAAAACCGAACCAACCCTGCAACATGGGCTGCTCAAGCCTCTGTCAAATTCGTCGAGAACTTCATCGCTACATCCCCCAAGAATGGTCCTCTTCTGCCCATTGGCTACGGCGTCAACGTCAATTTACCCGTCTTGACAAAGAAAGACCACGATCCCGATTTTGTGCAAACAAGATTCACCGGAAACGCTCACGTTAATGAAGCGGTCCTCGATGCCAAAAAAGGAACGTTTACTTGGGCTAATATCAAGCCCTATGCCGCTGGCGTTAATGCTTGCATCAATGGTGACTGTTCTCTTCCTGGTGAGACATATGTTGTTGAGAATGGCAAGGCTTCTGTGTCTTTTTACACGGTTGATTACTCGGCACCTAGTACAGAGTACACAAAGTCTCTCATCCAGCGAGTTGCATCGTTCATTTCAAGTGATAAATAAATAGTAATCCATAGTACAGAAGAGTCATTAGTTGCAGTTCATTATGCGCCCATTGTCCCCAACACCTTTAAAAAATTGCAAGTTCGATATTCCTTGAGCGTGCTGCGCTCTCCAAGTCAAATGTAGATGTACCATCAGCCCAAGCTTCATCAAGCATTTCAAACATGGTATTCAAAAGGTCAAAGGAATCTTCTGCGAGAAAGGATTGTCTCACGTCGTCGAGTGTTGCTTTCCAGGTTGGATGTTGTTTGAGAAGAGGGACTTCTAGACCGGCGTTGATGACTGGATATGGTAGTCCATTGTGGACAAGCAGGTGTTGGTTGCGAGGTTCTTCGTAGGCTTTTTGGAGAGCATCTATCGATGAAATGAGACGGCATAGAACGACTTCTGTTTCGGGGGCTTTCTTCTTTATGTCGTCATCTCGTCCTTGAAGACCTCTTGCTTTGCGCTCCATTCTTTGTCGACGACGAACTTCCAAGATGCCTGCCAACCGCCAGCATTCCCAAAAATGACACTGTAGTGACTCACCTATCTGCCCCGGCCATGACCAGAAGCGATTCTCGGTATAGTCAGGATCGTTGTCGGTGATGCCAGCAAAGATATCAATGAGCGATCGAGGAAGACCTGATACGACCTCAATGCCGGTGGCTCGACCTTCGTCGCGATCATCTTGTTGACGACGAAGTAGTTTCCAGACGCCGATGGATGGATTTATTCGACCGATGACCATTGAGGGAAGATCCATTACTCCAAGAACCTCGAGAAGATGTTGGGTATGATGGTCATTAGATATTTGACCAACTGTGCTGAGCTTGGTTCTGAGGTTGTAGACGTCGACTATGAGTTCGAGGTACATTGTCCATGGTTGGGTCTGTAGTAGCTATGCGAGGTATTAATCTCCGGCGGGAATAAGAGTCAAATGAACACGTACACATAATGAACAGACCAACAATCCAGCGCATATTGTCGCGTTGTGCATTCTCTCATAGCGCTCGGAAAGTTCTTGACGGAATGTCTGCAGCGCCAAGTCGACATATTCCATCGACTTGACGGACATGCCGCGATTGCCATCATCGAGGTAACCCTGTATGGCACCAGCAATCATGACGAGAGCAGGGCTCTGATAAGCCATCTGCTCGAAGAAAGGTTTGATCCATGAACTGGCTTCCGTAGAGTAGAGCCGATTGAGGCCATTACTCATAACTAGTAAGATATTAGTATAGACTACCTCGGTATGGGAGGGTTAAAATGAGGAGTAATGACATACATCTTTGAAAGATTGGATCATGAGGGTCTGCTGAAGACACGCCGATGGCCCGGGGTGAGAAGGCAGACGAAGAGATAGAGCCAGACGCGGTGCTGGAAGTATCGTGGTTAGGAGCAGAGGAAGTCTCGGAATCCATGGATAGTAAATCCTGACTCGGAATTGAATTCTCTGGGCTCTGGCTCTGCATCGCGACCAATGACGCGTCGGGGACAGATGCACCAGCAAATCTACCTCTAGAAGCCACGCCATTGACCCAGCGAAGAGGAGTCGAGTAACCCTGGCACTTCATGCCCCTTTGGGAGCAAGCGTGGCACTCGGGTCTGGCTTGGTCGCATTTTCGCTTGCGGGCTTTACAATTCAGGCAGCCTCCGCGTGATCGGGCCATAGTATATCTGCAATAGGTACTTAAATCTGGCTGGTTCTGACAAGAGGCGTGCCAGGGATTTGATGGAGGTGGGTGAGAGGCGATTTCAGACTTTGCGGGGCTGGGGATGGAAGTTTATAGACGAAAAGGGGTGAAAGAGGCGCCGCGCGTGTATATGCCCAAAGCAGTTTAGGCCAAACACGGGACATGTTATCGCCACTTGGCAAAGTTTGAGAATGCGGGGAGATAGCGTTTGCTCGTGATTTGCAGATAAGAGAAAAGACAGGGGTTAGCGGGAGAGCGGGTAGAGCTAATCGCCTTGACCCCTATACCCCGTATCTCTTGTCCACCACTACCGGCGTCGAATTGAGGACAGCCATCGTATCAAGTTTGTCTCGTGCAGACTCAGTTGCTCTCTGCATATGCTGTTGGTGGCTGTACCGCATATTACACTCCTTGATATCTCACAGACACACACACGCACGCACGCATGCACGCACGCAGGCTGAGATTGACAGATATATAGCCCGGGCGCCTCTCCTCACGCCATCATACGATTCATTCAGCATCAACCTCCACTTCTTCCCCATCATTTCAAGCGAGAAAAGCCAGCCCCATCATCACCATGAACTCCACTGATCGCGTCCCCATCCCGGGAGAGGCTCGCCTGGTCTTGGGTAAAACACCATCGCTCTCACCATCTCCAACAAATACTGATGAAGATTTTTTCACACAGCAGAACCAGCAACCGACGCGTCGCGCTTCGTCCTTGTACCTCAGCCTTCCAACGACCCCAATGAGCCACTTGTGAGCATTTTCCCCATCACCTTTTAAACCTCAATTAACGCGTTTTAGAATTGGCCGACATGGCGTAAATTAGCCAACTTTGGCTTGTCAATTGCCGTCACTGTCGCTGCGTTCACCAATGTCTCCATCCAGACTGTCTTTTGGCAGCAGATGACTGTTGACATGGGCGTTAGCATTCAGCAGCTAACCAATGCCCAATCCGCCCAGCTAGCTGGTCTTGCTACGGGTTGCTTGTTCTTCATTCCTCTTGCCATCAAGTATGGACGCCGGTCTGCGTACATTCTCTCAACTGCTACTCTTGCTGGTGTTGCGTGGTGGACTTCGCGAATGCAGACTTACCCCGAGTTGATCATCACCATGCTTATTACTGGTCTTGGTGGTGCCATCAATGAGACTGCTGTCCAGATGACTGTGAGTTATCCCATGCTAGCATTGCCTGTAATAACATACTGATGCTTGATAGATCTCTGATCTCTTCTTCGTTCATCATCGTGGATCTGCCAACGCTGTCTACTTCACTGCTGTCATGGTCGGCTCTTTTCTAACACCAATGGCCGCTGGTACACAAGCTGCCAACCAAGGCTGGCGCTGGTCTTACTACACTCTTGCCATCTGTACTACCATCCTCTTTGTCGTCTTCATCTTTGCCTTTGAAGAGACAAAGTACATCCCCCTCTCGGTCGGACAGGTTGACAACGATGATACATCTTCTGAACAGAGCCCTACCAAGGAAGACATCGACTCCAAGAACAAAATCGAAGGTGATGTCGCTACCATCGCTACTCAGACCGAATCTACCATCCCCATGAACTCGTACCGCCAGTGCATGCGTTGGACTACCACCACATCTGAGAACCTTCCCCGCTTGTTCATGATGCCCCTCCATGTCATCACTCTCCCTCACGTCATGTTTACTGCTCTGCAGTTTGCTTCTGGAGTCTGCTGGCTGGTTGTTTTTATGAATATCATCTCAATTGTCTTCTCAGCACCTCCATACAACTTCACTACCGCTGGCATTGGATACATGGCTCTTGGTCCCTTTGTTGGCAACATCTTTGGAAGTATCTATGGAGGACCTCTAGTTGATTGGATTATTGTCCGATTGGCAAAGCGCAATGGCGGTGCTTATGAGCCTGAGATGCGGTTATACCCGCTTCTCATTCCTACCTTTTCCATGGCTGGTGGAATCATCATGTTTGGCGCTACAACTGCTCGGGTAAGTCAACTGCCTTGATACTTGTAAACTTTAACTGACATTCTCAGGGCATGCACTGGATCTATCCCTCCCTTGGAGGAGCCTTCTTTGCCTTTGGACTCGGCGCCAACGGTGACATCACCTTTACTCTCATCATCGATACCTACCGTGAGCTTGTTGCCGAGGCCTTTATCGGCATTGCCTTTATGCGAAACGCCGTCTCCGTTGGTGTCACTTTTGCCATCGTTCCTTGGATGAACACTCAGGGTCTTACCAACATGTTTATCGTGAGTGGTTGCATTGCATTCGCTATTGGCTCTCTCTTTGTGCCCATGATTATCTATGGCAAGAGGATCCGCGTTGCTCTGGCACCTCGCTATTGGAAGTTGGTCGAGATGCGGTCTCGTATTTGACATGAATCTATGGTGGAATAATGACTTTGGGATGAGATTGCTAGGAGGATATCGGGATTTATTGGTTCATGGTGTTGGTAGCTTAGGTATCATCAATTTACTCTTACTCTCTTTCATCTCACAGACTGTGCTTTCATTGATACTCTGTGCCTGGTGTCAACGGTATCGAAAAACATGGTTTCTTTCTTACTCATGATTTGGGATAATTTTATCAGTGCATCATACTTTACTGGGATACGGCGTTACTTTCGAAACCCCGTGGTGTTTTAGACTCAGCCTCTGTCAGTTGTCACTTGGCCACTACGTAGTAGAGACATTACGTCGTTGTGTCACATCCCGTATCAAAAGTAATTATTCCCGAACATCTAAGCCCCACATGGAATTCTCAGCCCCAAGATACGATGTGGATCCTTTAATGTTATTATATTGAGACTAAGATATCTACAAGTTTGCAGCTCTCTTTCCAGGAAAGTTAGTCAACCGATAACAGTCAATGACTGGTCTTCCCTCCGACATGATCATGACTCCAATAGCAACTACGCTATTCAACCAGCCGTGAGGACTATCTCCAGGGGCCTCAAACTTAATATGAGTAAAATATTCCATATCATCTTGAGTAACCGTATCCCGCTCTCCCACCTGTTCGTCCACTCCGGGACCAGTACGATAGATACCCTGTGCTTTAACAAGGATCTGTACGTTATCATCAGTCCGCAGCGTATACATGGCATTTAACCGAGTAAAAGACTGCCCCCGGCCCGGTTCGTTAGCTAATCTGCCCGCATGTAATCAATGATAAACTTTATTTTTCTATTACCTTGTTAGGGTTAATGACTTCGGCCCAATCGGCACCACTCTTCTCAACTATGATTCCCTTTATCTGAGGCCCGTTGACATAGCCTCCTTGTATGGGAAGGACAATTCTACTCTTTGCCGTGCCGTCGATACCTTTAATCTCGGTAACCCCGCCTTTGTCCATCTCGGCAACGATGCGGTAGATGAACTCAAGATGCGGCATGCGCATTCTAGGGATATCGGCGTCGGAAGGAGAAAAGTCATTTCCGGGGGATGGTACGTGTGAAAACATGTCGGACAAGATTGGCTGGGGGCTGCAGCTGGGGCTTAGATCTGAGATCGGATCTTACTGAAACCCAGTGCTTAATTTGGAAAGGAAATGGGCATCTTTTATCTTTACGAATCATTTTTTGTTTGATTACAGCGATTGATACGATGACTGCTACGGAATGATGCCGATGATACTGTAGATCAACCCTGTTTCTATGCCGAATCTATTTGCCGATATGGGCGGCTTCAACTTCCAAATTGGGGCACTATATGCGCCGCGGAGCTAAAACAATCCCTCCCTCAAATCTCGTGGCGAACTATCTCGGTCTGAAGTATGGGGTGGGTATTGTGGGGAGATAACAGGATCTAGAATTCCGATTCCGTCGCCTGCTCTCTTTCCTCATTAATAAACAATGCGGAAACCAAACACTTGCAGCTAATAATCTCTAACCCTTCTCAAGTCTCATCATCTTTACCTCATCACCATGCCTGCCACTACCAACTGGAAGACCATTGCTGCTCTGCACAGGGAGAAGCAGCGTGAGGCTCATCCGGCAGAATGGCTCCTCCCAGAAAAACAACTCCAGGGATTGAAAAATGCTGGAGATGGTAATGGTAGTAAGCTTATAGAGTCAAAGGCCGTTCAGAGGTCTGGACTTTTGACCGAGAAGGAGATTGTCATTACGGAGCGGTATACTGCTGCGGAGTTGCTTGGCAAGATTCATCGACAAGAGCTCTCTTCAGAAGAGGTTACCGTGGCATTCTGCAAGCGCGCAAGCCTCGCTCAACAACTGGTATGCCATTCTGATATCTGCTCTTAGGAATGATACTGACATGTTTAGACGTCATGTTTGACTGAGATCATGTTCAAGGAGGGTATTCAGAGAGCGAAGGAGCTTGATGAGCAATTAAAAACCACTGGAAAGCTAGCTGGTCCACTCCACGGATTGCCCATCAGTCTCAAGGTATGTACCCCCAAGTCCACCATGAGAAAGCCTACTAACAAATCAGGATTCATATATTGTCAAAGGTCATCATGCTACCGTTGGATACGTCGAGTTTCTTCGTCAACCCATTCCTGACATCAACTCTACACTCGTCGACTTGTTGCTCGATGCTGGAGCTGTTCTCTACTGCAAGACAAACCTGCCCCAGACTATGATGGTTAGTTACACTAAACTCAATGCTGATTTGATCGTCTAACATCTTTTAGACAGCAGACTCGGAGAACAACATCTTTGGAAGAACCCTCAACCCTCACAACACCAGCCTCACCGCTGGTGGCTCAACCGGAGGCGAAGGCGCTCTCATCGCCTTCCGAGGTTCACCCCTAGGTGTCGGCAGTGACATTGCCGGCTCCATCCGCATTCCCTCCTTATGCTGCGGTATCTACGGCTTCAAACCCACCTCCGACCGTGTTCCCGGAGGAGATCAATCGGAGTATCCTTTCCCTCAAGATCGTCTCCCTGGTGTTGTACCGGTCTGTGGACCTATGGCCAACTCGGTCGAGGATCTGGAAATGTTCATGAAGATCACTCTTGGTCAACGGCCGTGGGACTATGATCCTTCTGCGGTTGATCTCCCTTGGAGAGATCTTGGTGATAAAGATACCAAGCTTACCATTGGCGTCATGGCTGAAGATCCCGAGTATCCTCTTCATCCTCCTGTTCGACGCGCTTTGGCAAAGGCTGCTGCTGCGCTTGAGAACGCAGGCCATAAGCTTGTCTATCTTTCTCAAGATCCTAAGCGCAATGCTGGTCTTGGTGGAAGAATCGGATTCCAGTTTTTCAGCGTCATGGGTCCGGGTCCTGATACCGTCGAGAGAGAGATTGGTGAACCATTTGTTAAATCAGTCGCCATTGGTGTTCATCCCTTTACTCATGGAAACTTCCCTGTTCCTCCGAACCTGGATATCCCTACGAAGTTGTCCCGTTTGAATGAGGTTCGCTCTCAGTATGTTAAGGCTTGGCAGGAGACATATCGGGATAATAAGCTTGATGTTGTTCTTGCTCCTGGAGCTGCTACTACGGCTATTCCTCACGATACTTACGGTGTTCCCGTGTACACTCTCATGTGGAACGTTTTGGATGTAAGTTGCGATGATCTCATACAGAAGAGGAAGATACGCTAACAGATTGACAGTTCCCTGCCGGTATCATTCCCTTCGGCAAGTCTTCCAAGTTCGAAGACGCCGAACACGTCAAGGCAAAGGCACCATTTGACCCAGACTGTAAGTTTGTTCTAACAATCACTACTGGCCATCACTAACTTGTATTAGATATCCCTGAGGCTACAGACGGCGCACCTTGCGCAATCCAGATTATTGCACCCCGATTTAGAGACGAGGAATGTCTTCGTGCAATGAACATAGTCGACAAGACCATTAGAGTGTCACGAGCAGAGAAGCTTTAGAAGATATCATTTTATTAGAGCGAGTTATGAATTAAGAAACATTCTGATTTTCCTTCAACAAATTAAGAACCAGAAAACTAGACTAAATATCATACCATCATTACTTATTCAATCTCACTACTAAAACTCATCGTATCCGTAACATCCTAGCAGCAGGTCTGCTCTCCATCCTCCCCGAACGATCCCGTAACAAACTCAATATCACAATCTTGAACTGGTGTCCCAAATCATCCCACTCAAACTCAGGGTTAAGCGCCTTGATGAATACCCTCATAGAAGACTCAGGAACCTTGGTCATCTTGCAGACATCCTCTGCTGAAATAGCCTTCTCCATCGTAGAAATAAACTTGGGCGCCATAGATGTCTTGAACGCTGCAAAGCCATCCTCCTTAACAGACTCTTCCTTGACGACTTCGACTACAGCCTTTATCTCGGTTCCAGGACGCTTTCCAGTGAGGACTTCCTCAAGGAATTTCTCATCAAGAGGCTCGACGTTATTCTTGGCTGCGTCGTTTCCAACTTGCCAAGGAATACGTCGCTTCTCTGCATCGTCTATGATGCGACCGACGATCTTCTTTGTGCGATTTTTGATCTCTTGATCAGCGCTGTCTGAGACATCTGCATTGATGAGATTGCGGTAGTAGTGAAGATTCTGCACCTTGAGCTGCTCAGACTCAATCTGCCACTTCGAAGCAATCTCCTTGTGTAGGTCCAGAACAGCTTGACAGTTCTCCTTCGCTGTGTCCCAGTTCTTCTCTTCACAGGCTAGTGCGACTGCGATCTTGAGATCCTTGAAGGCAGCTGAGCGCTTGGTGTATACATTGCCGTAGAGCAGATCATCAGTTGGACGTCTTGCGCCGCCCTTGGCGAGATGGCCGATATATCTCATCATTCTTGTGAAACCCTTTGTCTGCTTCTCCAACTCGCTTGGGATGTTCTCTTGAAGCCGACCTGCAATGGCTGCAACATCTGCACCATCCGTGGTGAGCATCCTCTCAAAGATGGTGATGATGGTGCGACAGTGCTCAAGCTGGATGTTTCGAAGCTTGCAGAATCGTAGCATCTCTGATACCCGACTTTCCCTGATCTCGGCGACATTTTCGTTCTTGGTGATGACCCGCACAATGATCTTGTCAAGAAGCTTGAGAAGGTTCTCATTGAACTGCTTCAAAGGCCAGCCAGTGTAAGGATACAGTTCAACAACGTTCTCGTACCAAACCCAATCGGCGTCGGTAACGGGAACGTCATATTGGGGATTCAATCCAAAGAGCTGCCAGACGAAACTCAAAGGACGAACGCCAGATCCAGCGATAGTCATAAGATTACCGAAAAGACCTCTCATCAATCGGGTAACCGTATCTTCCGCCTTATCCAGCACAACAGGAGCCGTCGTTCTCATCGCCGCAAGCTTCGACATAGCAGCCATAAGCAGCGAACTCATCAAATGACCAATCTCAGGACTTCCAGCTTGGAAGTTGTACTCTCGCGAAGCAACAGCTTGACTGAGTGTATCTCTCATGAGGATTCGTAGAGCGGCGATGTGGGGTTCGTTACACTTCTCCATCCAGCGAACTGTGTATGGACTCTTGAGGTTGACGAATTCGTCCCAGCATACCCACGCTAGCATTGAGCCGATGCCGCGCTGTTGACTGAGGTATGGAAGGGCGAGGATAGGATGGTTGGGACCTGCTTGGCTGACGAGAGGGCCTGCGTGTTGGCTTTGCGATTGTTCCATGATGATGCTTGCGTCGAAGCCGTCGAGGTGAAGAATTCGATCATCAAGTGCACAACAGGGCCTAGAAATGTTAGTAACGGGAGTCTCAATCAAGAGCATTGGGGAACTTACTTCGCATCAATAGTCGTCCCTTTCAATCGCGCCAACATCTGCTTATAAGGCTGCGTCTCGATATTCAACAACATAACGCCCATCTCCTCAGCATGCTTCTCCAACAATCCTGTCAAACTCTCAAAAGTCATTGACTTGGTCGCCTCAACATTATTCTGGATCTGCGTCTGTCTCATAAGTCTCTTCATATCATGCGTTCTCTTAGACGTAGTCTGCACAGACATCATGTTCGCTAAGCTAGTAATAACAGGCTCAAGAGCAGTCTGCACCTCCTTGTTTTTCTTTCGTAGTTCACCGAGCATCTTGCTCTTCTTGGTGAGGACAGCTTGGTCGCCGGTGTTGAAGTTGCTGGAGATGAAGGCTATGTACTCGGCTCGTAGAGGGGCCATTATCTTGTCGATCTTGCCGGAGAGCGTGTCGACGAGCTCCTTGGAAAGCCGCTGAAGATCCTGTTGACTAAGGAGGGCTTGGAGTTGGGGAACTGCGGCGGTGATGTCGTTGTGCATGTTGTTGATCTCAGCAATGCTAAGGTCCTCAAAGACCTTGGACAAATCTTGAGGGCGAATGCGCTGAGCGGAGTAGGGCAAGACAATGCTGTTTTCGGCACTAAGACTGATCAGTCTAGGAATTTCGGGAGCTAAAAGCGCTTCCACGCTGTTTGACGCGATGACCTCGGTGATGTCTGCTCCAAAGTCTAACTTGGTCGTATCTAAAATCTTGTGATTCGACACACCACGGTAGAAGTAGAACTTCTCGCCGATATTAGCCACGATCAAAGACTGAGGTCCCGCAAGGGCCGTGACAGCATTGATGTTCGCTGAACTCAACACAGACGCAACTTCTTCCTCGGTTTTACGATTCTCCTCTGTCTTGATCTGAACGATGAACAAGGTGTTCATTCTTAGACTCGAAGCCAAGTTCCGCGCGTTGTCTGTCATTCGCTCATCGACTACCACGACTACACTCTCAAGCTGCTCGTAGTAAGCACACAGAGTCTTCTCATCTTTGAATGGGACGCTGGAAGGAGTGCTGCCAGTGGAAAGGAGAAGTGGACCCTGCAGTTGAGATCCGAAGATGCAGGGGAGAACAACGGCTGACTTGTCCTGGTCGACATTTGCATCTGAGATAAACTCGATACCAGTGCTGAACCGAATGACTTGTGCGTCAGAAGAGCCTAAGAAAGCTGGCAAATTTGATGAGTCAGTGGTCAATATGGCACGTCTCTTGTCTGAAACCTGGACATCGCCCTCGACGACCGCTTCCTTCTCCTCCGTCTTGATTGCTGAGGTAACAGTAGACTGGGGTACAGAGAGTGAAAAGTCAGCGCTCTTGATAGCTTCAGGGAAGCAAGGACTCTTGAGTTCATTGCTGTGACACATCATGTTTCTATCCGTAGTCGCCTTGGGAAGTACCGAGCAGATGATGGAGTCTCCATCGCACTTGATCACCAAAGGACAGCAGATCGTGGCATCGCCGATAGTAGCTCTATCCAAAGGAACAGGGATAATGTACAGAATCTGTAAAATGTTAGCCTTTACAATACCAGATTGAGGTGCGGCAACGTACCCTGTCAACATGATCCGCTACCATCAAAGCAGGATTCGTCCCCAGGAATCTCGTGATCTGCGTCTTGGTGTATCCAGAGATGAAAACACAAATAGGCTTCTGCGTTAACCTATCCTTGTCTATCGTGACATAGTCCAGAAGATCCTGATGATTGAGAAGATCGCCGCTGTGCTTGATGCCAGAGAAAGTCTCTCGCGCAAGCCAACAGCAAGCCCTGCAATCTTCATCTGCGAAGCAGAAATCGTAGTACGTAGGAGTACGTTCTGAGACTGCTAGGATAGTGATTTGACCTGATACTATAGGGATCCTGAAAGTAGCTGCTGGAGCTTGCATGATCTGGAAGTCATCGAAAACGGCTGTATCGAGTTAGCCATAGAATTTTTGTTGGAGTTCAAGACACCTTACCTAAATGCGATCTGAAGCCATTCATCCGCCTTAGTAAGATCTCTCCCATCTCTCCTAGATCAACAGTATTATAGAAGTACTCCTGACCGTAATTCGAGATATCAATCTCTTCGATACCATTCTTTGTTCGACATAGTAATATGCCTTCAGGGCTGAAAGGATGTGCTGAGCCAACAGGCAAGTCTTGTAATAGCTGGGTGATACGACCCTTGGTCGTAGCCAAAGGGTCGAAGAACGTCTTGCGTACTCTTTCCATGTTGATTACTGATGAAGATCTAAAATTTGAATGCGAGAGAGAGGCTCGTTATATAGAGATGAAAATGTTACCGCGTGAGTCACACGGTGTATAGGGCAGAGTGTTATAGCTGTTAAAGCTGAGTTTGTTTGCTACACTCTATTTGGAAGGGGCCGAGTATGCCTTGACAGGGGAAGTGACTCATGTTGGGGGCGCAGTCAGATTATCCCGAGGAATGTATGGGGTTGATCAGCACAGCCCTACAGCTCATAGGGCTGTTGGATCTCCATCACGAAGGGTGCTCAAAATAAGTGTATTTAACATGGAGCACTTTATGAATTAACATTTGAATACCACAATTTCAACAATAAGGTTTTAATTCTCAATGTCAAAACATTTTGCGAATTTTAAGCTTTACGGAAGTCAGTCAGCCGCCGTAGAACTGCATGAGAGTGCTCTGTTTTTAGCGTCTACCCCATATCTCAAACAAGTGTTTGCTATGCGCCGCGAAAAGGAACGTTGCAGCGATCAGAACCTGGAGAGGTACCGCGTTTAGTGCCTATAATTTCATGCAAGAACACTGAAGGGGTCATTCCTTGCATGCTCGAGGGCGTTCTGGCCATTATCCCGCTTCTTCAGCCATTCCTCTTGCACCTCATTTCATCGAGATTCATGGCGCAGATAAGCTTTAGCTGCCTTTCGTGGTGGCTGTTAATTGGTTCGATAAGGCGTATCTGATAAGATTGGGTTCCTTGAATGAGTCAAGTACAATGTTTATATTTAATTATTCTCATGAAAGGAATGCTAATTGCAATTGATCCAATGGTAGTCTTTGTAAAGCCAGAATACTCAAGGCGTGTCAATTTAATTAGTCAATGCCTTTGTATACTACTATTGGAAAATGAAGACAGAGCTTGGTGAGATTGGATGGTAGAAGATTAAAGCTGAGAACAGTTCATCTCACTCCAAAAATATCATTTGCTTCATTCAAGTCAAATTCATCAAGTCCCGCATGCTGCTTCTTTCTTTTGTAAACGGTATACCACTCTCTCTCGTTGCATCACCACCAGCGCTCGCTGCAGTTGGAAGCAAATGAACTTACCCTAAACTAGATGACTCATCAAGTTTAACTCAAATTTGCCCTGCATTCACTTTTTTCTCCACATCGAAATCCTTGTCACCAACAGCTCTCCAACTCCAACTCATTGAGTTGCACATTCATTATGACAACACAAAATCTTCCCGCAAAGGCCGACTCAGAAACGCCAACGCTTCCTCCCAATGTCATAATCTTCACCCCCAAGAACTCTTCATCAGTCGATGCCCTTCTCAACGCCTGTGTCTTCACCCGTCTCGTCACCAGCTCAAGCTGCACGCCCGCAAAACTAGCAGCCATTAAGAAATATCCCGGCGTACAAGAGGATTTCTGTCTTATTCATCGAAATGCTGTTCTTATCTTTGATGGAGGTGACAACCAAGAGCAAGTGGAGGATGTGCATCATGAGCATTTTCGGGTGATTTGTCTTGCGCTGAAAGAGAATGATATTGGACTTGATGTTGCAGGTTGTATACATGACGCGACTGATGCGCTGGCGGCGGGATTTCAGCTTGATAAGTTGAATGAAAAGGCGGCTTTGGTCATTGATCTTGTGGCGGAGGAGGATAGCGATGAGGACTCGGACGCTTGAGAGTGAGGGCATGAAGTGCGTACACTACAGTAATGCGCCTGGATGCTCCAGATGTGCCAATTTTTAGCACCCTCAATGTTGCGAAGCAAACAATTTCCCCAGATATCAAGATGTGAAGGCCGGGCTGGACGCTTATCTAAAACTTGGCCGTCAGCATCTGTGATTGTCAAGCTGACCTTGTCAGTCTTAGGATTTAGCCCTTTTGATAGGAGCCCTGAAAACGCATGCGCCGGCCAGAACTTGATAAACATTTGTTGACTGTATTATTATAAGTATTTGTAGCCAGGCAAATATTCCTCTATAGTCAGTAAAAGCTAGACCAGAATTATCAGCCCCTCTAGTCAAAAAAAAAAAAAAAACGCCTTACCGTACGGCCACAAAAGTCATAGTAGTCCGCTTAAGTATCTTAAGTATGACATCACAAAACTACCCCGTAAATATAAAAGAGATATGTAGTATCCAAGTTGGAAGTATATTAAAGTTGCAAGCTCATTTGCTTTTTGATAGGAGCTTCTCTAGCTGCTCTGTCAATTGGGAATTTTCATCCTTCAACCGCAAAAGTTCAGACTGCCAGGTAACCAAAGTAGTTGGTTCCGAATTTGTGTCCCTTGGAGATGGAGGAATCCAAAGATCCTCTCCGACTGTGCCATGCTTATAATTTACCACCAGCCCTTCCGAATTCTGAGCTGATACTAGAGCGTCGGGAGATTCGACGAGGTCTAGCGGGAAGCCAATGTAATACCGAATCTCGTCCGTATCCCAAGGAATAGGGATAACACTAAGCAAGTTCAAGAATGGCTGGCCCCCTTTGCGATAGTTGATTAAACTCATCTGGCTTTCGTTTCTTTCCTGAATATTCTTCTTAAGGCTGTATATGCTACTCTCGTCCACAAACAGCCTCGGGGAACCTCTTTCGACTTTCCCGTCTGGGGCTTGCAAAAAGCGACAGTTTTTGCCAATAGTTTCATATCGACTATATCCTGTGAGATTTTGGAAGTTGTCAGAGACGTAAACTATGGGGCAGTCGTCAAGCGCAGCATCGCAGACCACAAAAGAACAGGACATGTCGATGGCGCCGATCTTAATCTGGGGATTTTTGCGGGCAGCAACCAGCCAAAGTGCCTTCAGCATGTCAATCTCGCTTTTACCATAGATGTCCCTTAACACGGGCGTTGGCAGATCAGGAGTTGTAGTGGATGGTTGATCTGCTTCAATATGTTTGCTCGTAGTCGGATCTGACGTCTCTCTATGAGGTTGCCCGCGCATAGGATTCGTTGGTTGCAAATCAAAACCAGTATCCATTGATTCCCGAGATAACTCTGGGGGATGCTTCTTGCTCGACCAGGCCTCGCCATTGAGAGTAGAGAAGGTGGCATGGTCTGATACCAGATCAGTGGCAGTGCGTTGGTGTAGTGACGCTGGATCTTGTGTCCCTTCTTGTGTGTCAAGTTCATGACAGGCTTCGGCCGGAGATTGAGTAGGAGATCCAGGAAATGACACCGGAGGAGAGTCATACAACGACTCGGTATACTCGAGAAATCGTTTCATAGCAAAATCGGCTTCTGTTCCGTACCAGTCGGAGCCTTTACACCCGGCCACACTGGCCAATTCGACGCGATCGACATCTAGGGCTTGCAACCTTGATCTGATGTCCCTGAATTCATCTTTGAAATCTGTTTCGAATCTTTTCGTACGTTCATCTAGCGAAGTGATGGTTGAACTTGATGAGCATTAAAATTAGAAAAAGTTGTCATCATGCTACTCGTTGCGGTGCACTCACAATGTAATCGCGTTCACTGCCATATCTAAAGACACTTTATAAGTCGTAACAGTGTCTCTAAACAGTTGAATCTCCTTTTCTTTGAATGCCCAAGCCATATTTTTCCAGACACGAACTCTCATAGTTCCATCTCGTGAGGTCTCAGTGAAGCTCTGCAACAAGGTCGTGAACTCGTCAAAAATTTGTAGACAGTTCTCCAAGGGCGCCTTCAGGCTGGAACAGAGTCCAGGATTGCTAGACAACTTATCCTGGACATTAGTGATATGTGCAAGAACCTCATACAAGGCTCTCAAGTCCGTAGCGAGTACAGCAATGTCCTTGGGGGCATTTTGCAGGCTGTCGATAAATTCATAAAGTCGCTTAGAACCATGCAGCAAAGCACCCAGAATGCCGACGGCACTCGCCGTTACAGAAAGCGGATCAGACATTGCTGATGTATTTGTTTAGTGCAGATATTACATGATGCAGGTTTGGCGGGGATGATTCAGCTGCCTTTTATTATTTGAGGCTGAGACATGGCTTAGTAGACATGTGACTTGGGAAGCACAAGGTATACCATAAGAGTTATATTAATTAGCCCTACCTTGTAAGTTAGCATCTAGTCCGAAGTAATGCATAGTACGGCTATGTGTTCTCGGTAAGGGAAAACTTGACTGGTATACAATAGTCAAATTACGTATAAACTGTTTCTGTACCCCAATAATGATTCGAATTGTCTAGTTAGTGAATTGATAGCAGTATACCGTTAATTGCATTTTCGTGCTTGACCTATTCAATAAGATGCAGAATGTCTTGTACGGGTTTTGTATCCAATTGGCTAGATCTCTTAGTCTGCCTTAAAGTAGTCTAAGACCTGACTTGAAAGCCTCGCTGAGAGCCTTATTAGGCCTTTATGCATAAGCGGCTGATTGAGAAGATATCACAATCTTATGTATGAGGCCTCCTTACATTCTTTCCAGAACCTGCAAAGCTTTTGCAAAATGGAGACGACTGGTCTTGCCATTGGAGTTGTCGGACTCGCAGGTCTTTTCAGCTCGTGTCTCGACTCGCTGTCCAGATTTCAGTCTTATCGTTCGTCTAATGCCGAGACCCATGTCTTAGATACGCGTTTCCGAGCGGCTAAGGCTCGATTTGAGCAATGGGGAGTCAGCGTTGGACTTTCCCACCAGCAACTACAGCCGGATCATCATCCCGGCCTCAATAACAAGGAAACAGAGGGTGTGATAAGAGATATTCTCAACATTATCATCAAAGCAATTTGCGACGACGCGATTGGCCAAATGAAGTAACAATGAGCCTCGACTTCAAAATGCACCCTTTGCAGGCTTGAGACAACCGAGGCGTAAAAGGCTCAAATGGGCTCTTGGGGGCAAGGAGAGCCGTGTTGAACATGTCGAAGTGTTCGAGAAGTTGGTCGAACAATTGTACAATCTGGTTCGTCCTGGAATGAAAGAAAGTAGACGTATTGAAGAGTCGCAAAATCCAACATGGGTAGGAGATCTACGTAAAATTCTAGTCAAAATTGAAGAGGAAGAAAAAGGTGAGAGAAAAACCTATTTTACTATCATATGGGCTTAGTAACTAACTGATAAAGCTGAGATACGACCTGGCGTATTCTCGTGGATCGGCAAGTCACCCCCAAACGACAAATACGAGGATTCACTAGGCAAACGGGTTGATACGACATGCGAGTGGATTTTTGATCGACCTGCCTTCAAATCTTGGCTCTCGCCAGAGGATATATCTCAACCAAGCTTGCTTTGGATCAATGGGCCTGTAGGATTCGGAAAGACCTTTCTATGTGCCCGTATCGTTCAGCACTTATCCGAGATTTTGAACACACCTTTCGGCTATTTCTTCTTTACTTCTGATCATGAGAGCCGAGAGAATCCGTATCTTGCTCTAAGATCATGGATCTCTCAGGTCGGATGCAAGAGCGACGATGCCTTTGAGTGTATTCGTCGATTCTGGGAAAACGACTCTACTGAGATAGCTTCTCGAAGAACTCTTATTGACTTGTTCAAGGAGATAGTCTCTGAGATACCTGGGTGTATCTTTATCGCTGATGGGCTAGATGAGTGCTCGCATATGGGGGCTGGAGATCTTTCAGTTGCAAACTTCTTGACAGATGTTAACTCCGTAGTCGAGAGTAGCAAAGTAAGATTGCTGTTGGTCAGCCGAGATGAGCCGAAGACCAGGGAAGCTTTGGAAGATTGTGCAGTGCAATTCTTCTCGGAGTATAGGATCGAAACAAGCGACGTCGAAGCCGATACAGCAGCCTTCTCGAAGTCTGTCGTGAACAGAAAACTCTGTAATAAAAGTGAGGATATTCGTACCGCTGTTTCGAAAGCCATGACAGAGTGATGCCAAGGACAGTTCCTATGGATCAAGATGCAAGAAGACTCTCTCAGAAAGGGCTTAAACAAGAAACGACTTTACGAAGTGGTTGAGAACACACCTGCTGGCCTTGACAGTCTTTACGACCATAACTGGAACAGTATCCTGGGTATGTCTCAATATGAGCGAGATAGAGTATTTGCCCTGTTACGCTGGACTGCGTTTGCGATGAGACCCCTCACAGTCTACGAGATAACCGATGCTGTTCTTATAACGCAATTTGAAGAACTCAACCAAGATGATTATCCCGACGATGTCGACGACGATGATTATGTCAAGACTGAGATAGTCGGACTATGTGGACCACTCCTGGAAGTTAGGGACCATCCAGATGTCCCTAGGGCGGGATATAGAACTGTCCACCTGCCACATTTCTCAGTCCGACAGTACCTCACTAAGCACCTACCTATTCCCGACTGGATGCGAATGAACGTAGCTCTGCAACACGACTATGAGGAAAAACACCATACCATCTTAGCGAAAGCCTGCACTCATTATCTCAGCTTACCTCAAGCATGGCAAAACGGCGATAAATACGACCCAGAGTCGTGTGAAGAAGGCCTTCGTTTCTACGCGGCTAATTACTGGACTGAGCATGCCAAACTAGGAGTCCTGGTGCCCCCGGTCTTGGCACTTTTCAAGAAGTTTCTTCAATTCGATAATGTCTTTTTTCAATCCACGAATAGCTATAATACTCAAGTCATCCTGGAGGATTTACCATCTGAGGATTTGATTCCATTCCAGCCATGGCGTCCTCTTCAGGTTGTCTTGCATCACGGGTGGACAGCCATGGTAGACTATCTTATTGATGACGAAGAAATAAACGAGATCGGCTGGATTAAAAGGTCACCTATCTTTTCTGCCTGCGAGTCCAATTTGCCCGAAGCCGTCAGCTTGCTCATTCAACGCGGTGCAGACTTAAGCATCACCGACTACTATGGGATGACTTGCCTTCACGTGGCAGCATCGAACGGATTTGAAGACATTGTCAAGATCTTGGTAGATCTGGACACGCATTGTCACCACAAGATAATGATGGCTTTACTCCACTACATTTCGCTGGAAGAAATGGTCAAACCAAGTGTTGCCAGTATTTGATAAGCGCAGGAGCCGATTTGGGTGTAAAATCTAAGATGGGGTTCAATATCGTGCACTGGATATGCAAAGCCGCCGGTCGGGTTGACGAACTGAGACTGATCCTTCAAAACGGCCCTGACACTCTAGCCACAGACTCAGACACTGATACAAGTTGCCCACTGATGTACGTCTGCATTATTGGTGATGCAATGGCCAAGGTGTTATTCGAGTATGGAGTATCTGTTTCACTGATTAGTGCTACCGCGAATGTTTGAACACCGCTTGCCATTGCTGCCTGCCTTGGCCATGTCGAATTAGTGAAGCTATTCTTCGATCATGGAGCTGAAAGTACTCTTTCAAATACGGCTATGTATGGGTATACATTGTTGCATCTCATATCATTGAAGGGGATTCAGAAGAATGAAAATGAGGTGCTAGAATTAGTCCTTCGACCGGGTATTGAACCATCGATGCTCATGAGAAACGTTGACGGACAAATACCGCTGCATATCGCATCAATCCATGGACGTGACAATATAGTCAGATCCATACTTCAGTACCAGGCTCCCGATGCAAAGGAACTGCTTGAAGCTAAAGACGAAGATCTCATGACCCCCTTATGTCATGCATCTTCACATGGTCATGTTAATGTTGTTCAGACACTGCTCAACTACGGGTCTCATACAACACCTTCTTCACTCTTGGAAGAATGGGACGATACACCCCTATTTATCACATTACAGAAAGGCCATACTGAAGCTGTGAAGGTGTTGTTAGAACATGGGGCGGAAACGACTTTGGCCCTCACTAACTCATACGGCGAAACGCAGCTCTTCGCAGCGTCACAGAGAGGGGAGCTCGAAGTTGTCAAACAGCTCTTCGATCACGGAGCTGAGACCACTCTCTCTATCCTTGACTCTTACGGCAACAGTCCGTTATGGGTTGCCTCATACAATGGCTCTCTTGAAGTTTTGAAGGAACTGCTAGCCCACGGCGCAGGGGAAACCATCGCAAAACCTAACAGAGGGGGCGAGACGCCATTATATGTCGCCGCCAGTCTCAACTACGTGGAGATAGTGAAGCTTCTACTCAAGGTACCTGGTGTTCCTGTTAACCAGAAGACTGCATATGGCTTCACGCCTCTTTTCGTTGCCTCAAGAAACGGATATCATGAGATAGTAAAACTACTTCTCTCTGAAAAGTCTATTGATAAAGATGGTGAGAACTGGCTAGGACTGACTCCGATATTCGCAGCCGTGGCGAATGGCCATTTGGAGATTACGAAGCTTCTTATTTCGAAAGGCGCCATAATGAAACCACGGATGATTATTGGTCAGGATTGGCTCTGGTGGGCTCGCCGTTCAGGTAACCTAGACTTGGTGCAACTATTCCAGGATCAGGAGCCGCTTACAGACATCACTGCCTCTGAGAGACAGGATCTTCCGCTCGGCCCATATACAACCTACAAGCCTTTCCCTCACGACGCGAAGACAATTACCTTTGAGCACGGTATTTACTGGTGTTATGTTTGCACTCTGAGCATAGAGGACCACTGGGATTTTGAGTGCACCGAGTGTGACGGTTGTCAGATGTATTTATGCCCAGAATGCTTTGATCGAGGGTTTCACCTATGTCCGAGGTCTCATATGTTGGTTATGAGAAGATATGATGAATGGGACAGTTCGAGTTCAGATGGTTCTGAATATTCTTAGCTTATAACTCTTTCTTTAGGAATTCAAGGCCTTCGCGAGTTGCCGAGCAAGCAAGCATCAGATCCCCAGGACTACCAGTGCCCCATTCCTTTGAGATTACCAAAGACTCGAGCGGGAGGGTATTAGACACGGTAGCTCGCTTATATTTCCTTGGGTGGCTAGCTAAAGCACCCCCAGCTCTTTGAATAGAGAAGAGGTCTATCAAGATACTCCACAGCCCTGTTACAAAATATTGAGTAGATACGGTAGCGCCGGAGTTGAGAGCTGACTGCGCGCTATTTTTAGCTGACCTGGGAGCCTGGGGTCTTGACTTGGAGTTGATCTCGTTCGAACGCAGAAGTTAAGTAATGCAAGAAAACCATGATATTGCTCTATATTTGTTTCAGGTTGACAAAGATCTTCAATCTCTCACGGTCAGATACCTATGGATCCCTGTCCAGGAAGTTGACATCGATGTGAGAAAACAGGAGGCATTTTTGGTTAGTGGCCATACGTGGTTGAAAGCTTGTTGTTCAACCCGTGTTACAATAGACTCGGAAAGGAACCGATTGCCAGGATGCTTCAGCTGGACATGACAGGTCAAGCATAACAAAGTTCACAGCTGCGAAGGTTGGTCCAGGGTATTTTCGTGATGGGCCCAAATTTTCCCTCTGAGATCTGGAAACATGAACTGTGATTAAATATTTAAACTTGATTTGTTATGTAGCTGAGCCGTTTTGTTATTATCTGAAAAGGGAAAGTGGCCTTGAGTGCTTGAAGAAGCTTGGCTAGAAAGTGATTAGAGGCCCCCGACCCTTGACATATCGGTACATCTGTGAGCAGTTCTCTATTACATGAAACTCGCTGTTGAGGTCGACTTCTACAAAGAGTATCATCTCATGGAATCTACATCTTGTTTATACAAACATGCTTCACTACTCAACACTAAAGGGCTCAAGGGTACGATAAGAGACTGATCGTTTATAAAAGTACAAGTCTATATCTGATGCTTCTATGGTATTGTAATGCTGATGATCTCAAGGTATTTATGCCGCTCTATGAGAAAAGAAAATCGCAACGCACGCTATGCGCTATGATCCAGTAGGAATAAAGTCTCAAGCACCCAAGTACATCAACCATGCTCTTAAATCCTGCACCAATCTCTCAGCAACCTCATCAATCTCCGGCAAATCCTGCCAAGAAAACTCAATCGACAAATCCCCTCCCTTGACAGAAACCGTACTAATCTGAATAGCCGGTCCAGTAACAGTACCACTAAGCGTAAACCTCGCCTTCTCCACTGCAAAAGCATCATCATCACCATCATTCTCAGTCTTGTTATCAATGACACCAATATTAGTGACAATCCACGATAGCTCACGAGGTTTCTTCTCATGAGACTTCAAGTGATCCTGCCAGTCAGATACCAACTTCATCAATCCCACGACACTATCGTTCACACCGGTGTCGAGTCGCTTTTCGATGTCACCGCGGATCTTCTTCGCTGCTTTCCAGATAAGAGGTTCTATATCCTCGATGGGTTGAGCGGGCCAATTGTTGATACGTGCTTGAGCTCGAATATCACTGACGATGTCTGCGTGGAATGTATGGTATAGAGATGAGACGCAGTTCTGGATGCTGTTCTCGGGATTTTGCGATGCATACTTTGACGGTCGGATTTCCTTGCGCATAAATCTTCGCTGGTCCATTGCTGTAGCGGCGTTGAAGGCATCGGCTTTGTGTTCGTTGAGATCAACAGAAAGACAAGCGAGGGTAATTCCGTGTAAGAGACCCGTAAGTGTAGTCTCGTTCTCTCGACAAAGACCAAGAAGCTTCTTCAAAGTAATGGCATCGATATCCATGGCCTTGAAGCGAGTGATGTAAGGGTCCGGCTGAATAGGCGCCCAGCGAGCTTTCGAGTCGGTCGAGTTGAGCATGGAGGGGCCGAAACTATGCCAGATCTCAGAACAGGCAAAGCCCAAGCTGATCTTGTGCTTGGCCAGCTTCTCCTGCGGTTGGGGAAAGTTATCCTTAGAGATAGACGACGTCATGGCTCGGGAGCCGCTTCGAAGGAGAGGCGAAGCACAAGGGTTGTTGAGGCTCTGGAAGAGTGCGCGTTGAAAGAGCTTGGCGCCCATACCGTCATGATTGGCATGGTTCCAAACATACATGACATCGACAAAGTTATCAGTCTTGGTTCTCATCAAGATTATTCGCCAGCCCGGTCTTGTCTCAAGGTTCTCAAACTTGGCATCAAGCTGATACTGAAGATTGGCTTCAAAAGCCCTCTCGTAATCACTCGCATCGGATCGAACATCCCACGTAATATGGTCTGCGAGATCAAGAGACGGAAGCGATACCCAAACTGGCTTTTTCGTACTCTCTCCAACCAGACCGACTTGAAGAAGAGGAAACTGAATGACGGTTTGGGCAATGGCTTGGTCGAAGCGGCGGAATACTTTGTCTTGGTTATCAAAGCCGTGGAGGGATGGTGGGAGGGTGTAGCGGCATGTCATGACTGTGCTGCAGTAGTGGTCTAGATTATGCATTGCCGATTGGTACATCTCGCTGAATGTGTTAGCACTATTGATAAGCGGTGTTGTCGGTATACTTACATGCTGCCGAGATGGCGAATATAGGACTTTGGCTTTGGACTAGGAGACATTTTGTGTGTTGTTGATTCGTAAACTTGATGTTTGAGTTTGACAATACAAGACCTGGTAACACTGTTCCTTTATATCCATAAACCGTCGTCAACTTATTGAGGCTTGGAATACTACCTACGATGCTATTCAACATGAACCCTGCATCGGACCCGCGGAATCGATATTCGTCACCTCTCGCATCCCGAAGTCTCTCTCGCTCTCGCTTGTTATCCCTGTCGCTCTAGCGGATACCCGGCATAACGGATTCATTACGCAATTTCACTGCGCCTGTCACGTCCTTGCTCTGAGTGGGTCGCTGACTCGGCAGTTATCTTCGCTCGACGCCCTGACCACGTCGCGCTGCTAGTTTTCGTCTCTGAAACAGGGTAGCAAAAGCTTAGACAGCCCCGAGCATCCGCGAATTTACTGGTAATTTGCTCTGTACTCCTCCGGAGAAGCCACTAGCGGTTTTGTCTATCGGTGGATTCATAAGGTTGTTGGGGGCCTCAATCTGTAAACTTATTATCCCCGATTGTGAAAATCTGAATCTAAACTTTTGATCTTCCACTCCCATCTACAATCTCTCCATATCATCATACGATATTTGTCCAGATCTCTTAAAAGTAAAGCGTGCTTTTAGCAACAGGTGACAAACCTGCTCTAGTGCTGGCTTACCCCATTCAGCTTGCCACATCCCCAATCCGCCAAACCATGAATAGCACCGCGCAAACAGCATACGTGGAGGATTTCATACATCATGAGATCTCAAAACTTCACACACGAGAAACATGTTGGCATCAATCTGGTGTCGGCGGTCTCCTAGCGCTACTCCGTGCGAACCTCTCAGAGTCACAAGCATGGAATAGCAGTTACATCTCTGGGGGACCGTATACCCTCAACGCGACTGGGAATTTATTCACTATTGACTTCGCGGAGAAGAATTTTGTTGTCAATACTGTTGATCAAGATACGTTCGTTACGTTGACGTATATTCACGGTATGTTCTTTACCTGTTGGGCTGAACTTTGCTGATTATTTGCAGCGTTATGCATGATCATTGCTTTTTTCTTTGTGTATCCCATTATTCTTCTCATGGAGTCTAGTACAGTGCTTTGTGATCTGATCAATCGTCCGGTTGCAAAGCATACGGTTCAGAAATGGGAGTCTGCATTACGAGCTTTTGTCTTCACGCCTCTTGTCATCGCTGGATTGGTCGCGGGAATTATCGCAATGGGCTCATCAGATCATTTCAGAACTGAACACGGGGTAATAACATCAAGATCTAACTACTAAAGTTCAAACTGACGTTAAACAGGTTCTCGGCCTCGTTACAGTGGTGTTTGCAGGCTTTGCATCACTGCTTTACTTCTTTGGCTTCTTCTTTGGCTCACGAATGAGAAGAACAGCCATGGGCTTGCGATGGCTTCAAAACATCAAGTATTTTGACATGTTTGTCTGCCAAGTCATCCTCATGATCTCAGGCTTCGCCCTCACAGATGGCTTCGACGATCTGTCAGTGATGGGTCTATGCTATATCCAAATCTCACTAGCATGGGCAGTATCTATCGGCATGATCGCAGCGTTTGTATGGAACAGTGCCATGGTGTTGATGACAGCACAATGGTTCCTCGTCCGTCGAGCGAGGCCTGGAGGCGGCGGCGGCAGCGTCGTCAACGACAATAAAATGTGGAGGCTCGTGCGCTTCCGTCGTCGTCAACAAGTACGTCGAGAGCCTATAGAAGCTGAGGAGTCTTACGAGATGGGCGCGTCATCAGAAACCTCTGAGACTTCTGAAACTTGCGGTCGAGAGAGGAATCAGAATGGGGCTATGCTGTGATATTTATGGACGCCAAACATGCTATCTAGTCTGGGATTGATTGAGTTTTTCTATATTTGCAGTTTAGTCTAATGATGGAAATTTTACGATATTTTTTTCGTTCCGGAAGTCAAGGCCACCGTGAAATTGATGCTTTTCGTATGACACTTTACCCACCGGAGCCCTTGTTTTCCGGGGTTGTCTGTGATAAACGCAAGGCTGAGATACAGGGCTCGGCGTGTCTTGCCAAACTCTAGCGGGCGACAGCCAAACTCAAACACGGAGACAGGTTTTCGGATAAGAGGATGAGCCTGACATAATTGATCACCTCTGATTTGTTGGAGACTGAGTTTGACCGCTTATTTTTAGGTTATACAGTGGGTTGAGAGCATATCGGGCGCCCGCGGGAGACCGACTGGGCCCCGCGGAGTGTATTTTATGGGGAGTTTATAAGGCTGCGTGCCGTTTTCCGGGCCCCGCGGGCGTAGGACACTCAGGACGGGCGGCGTTGTAAGCGGTAGTTGGTGATCGACAGAGTGACGTCGCAATCGGTAGTTTTCGCTAATGTTAAAATCAGTTAGATTAATTCATGCGCGCGTTGGATTGAAGACTTGGGCATGAATTGCTCAGCCTCGTCCTGTAACATCAATTTGTCTATATCATGTCTTGAACAGGCTGCAGTTGACTGGCATTTTCATCATTGACATTAACAACTACAGCAATACCCACGACTCGATATTACACAACGAATACTCGACATTACACGACTTAACGACCACTAACAAAACCGAAAACAACCATATCTCCCAATTTCTTACGACATTCATATTTAAACTTTACAATGGCAGTCAAACAAGAAAAAGAAGCCAAGCGTCAAGAAGAGAAGCGCAAAAGCCAAATCCCCGGACCAAAGCGTATGTCCGCACCAACACCATTACAATCACTCGCTAATCATCACAGGCCTTCCAATCCTCGGCAACATCCTCGATCTCGATATCTCAAACTCCCTCCAATCACTAATCGAAATCGGTCGCGAGTATGGTACGTCCTCAACGATCCCCCGCTATTCCCGACATCTCTAACAATATCTATCAGCACCAATCTTCTCACTAGAAGTCGGCGGAAATGAAGAAATCATGGTATGCAGCCGCGCACTCCTCGACGAGGTAGCCGATGAATCACGATTCCACAAACTCGTCACTGGCGGTGTTGAAAAGCTACGACCTCTTGCCGGCGATGGCCTCTTCACAGCTCAACATAATAACCAAGATTGGGCTATCGCACACCGAATCCTCATGCCGCTTTTCGGACCTCTCAAGATCAGAGAAATGTTTGGTGACATGCAAGATATCTCAGAACAACTCTGTCTAAAATGGTAAGTTCATTGGCGCGCTCAGTTGAAGTCAAGACCCGGATTGACGATTGTAGGGCACGCTTAGGTACCTCGGCTACCATCGACGTCGCAAACGACTTCACACGTCTAACACTCGATACCATCGCCCTCTGCACAATGGGCTACCGCTTCAACAGCTTCTACAGCAACGAAAAAATGCATCCCTTTGTAGAAAGCATGGTAGCAGCCCTCGTCGACGCCGATAAACAATCCATGCTTCCTGACATTATCCAATCAGTCAGAATACGATCTCAAGCACATTTCAAGAAGCACGCTGCTTTGATGAAGAGTACATGTCTTGAGATTATCGAGCAGCGACGAAAGAACCCTGTTGAAGGCAATGATCTTCTAAATGCCATGATCAACGGCAAGGATCCCAAGACAGGATTGGGAATGAGTGATGAGAGTATTGTTAACAACCTCATTACGTTCCTTATTGCGGGCCATGAGACTACTTCAGGTCTCTTGTCATTCGCGTTTTACTACCTCCTCGAGAACCCCGAGAAGCTACAGAAGGCTCGTGAAGAGGTCGACGAGGTATTGGGTGATGAGAACCTCACTGTCGGTCATCTGTCAAAGATGCCATACATCAACATGATCTTCCGCGAGACTCTTCGTCTAATGCCTACTGCACCAGGCTTCTACGTCACACCCTTCAAGGACGAGGTCATCGGCGGTCAATACCACGTCTCCGCCGGCAAGCCCTTGTTATGCTTCCTTCATCTCATCCATCGGGATCCTGAAGTCTGGGGCCCTGATGCTGAAGAGTTTAGACCAGAGAGAATGGCAGACGAGCAGTTTAACGAACTTCCCAAGAATGCTTGGAAGCCTTTCGGTAATGGTATGCGAGGCTGCATCGGTCGAGAGTTTGCTTGGCAAGAAGCTCAAGTTGTAAGTAACCTTTGATCATTGACATAACAGACACTTGCTAACATGGTTTGCAGATTACTATCATGCTTCTTCAGAACTTTGACTTTTCGAAAGCTGATCCTAGCTATAAGCTCAAGATCAAGCAGTCGCTTACCATCAAGCCCGACGGTTTCAACATACACGTTAAGCTTCGGGAGAACCGCAACTTGGCCAACCTTTTCAAGAACCCTAGCCTTGCTAGCTCGAAGCAGCCCAGCCTCTCTAGTCGCCACCTCAACTTTTCTGACAAGGACCTCAAGCCCATCTCTATCTTTTACGGATCCAACACCGGAACGTGTGAGGCATTGGCGCAGCGACTTTCGGCAGATTGTGCGACCTTTGGCTTTGCGCCGACTAAGCCTCTGCCTCTTGACCAGGCTACTAAGAACTTATCCAAGGATGGACCGAACATAATTTTCGCGGCTTCGTATGAAGGAAAGCCTTCTGATAATGCTGTGGAGTTTACAAAGTGGGCTGAGTCATTGCAGTCTGGGGACTTGGAGGGTATTCAGTTCGCCGTCTTTGGATGCGGTAAGTAACATTCCTTTCTTCTGTCATCACCTCCATCTAACAGCTTGCAGGCCACAAGGATTGGGTATCAACCTTGTATCGTATCCCCAAGGTTCTCGACAAGTGTCTAACAGATGCCGGTGCCGATCGCCTCGTCGAAATCGGTCTCACTGATGCTAGCACCGGTCGCTTGTACTCTGACCTCGATGACTGGGCGCACAGCAAGCTCTTCCCTGAACTCGCCGGTCGACATGGCATCACTCTTGATCCAGAGGCTGACTCTCATCTTGAGCTGAGTGTCACCATCAGTCAATCTCAGAGGGCTGACATTGGAGGTCACTTCAAGAGAGCCGAGGTCGTAGAGAACACTCTTCTCACTAGCCCTGGTGTTCCTCGCAAGTATTATCTGCTTCTGAAGCTGCCAAAGGACATGGCCTATACTCCTGGTGATCATGTCTTGGTTCTGCCTAAGAACCCACCTCAGCTAGTTGATCAGGTCATGTCTTGCTTCAGTGTTGATGACGATACTGTCTTGACTGTATCATCTCAACGACCAACATTCCTTCCCACTGGTACTCCCATCCTGGCTTCGAACCTCTTCAGTTCTCTCGTCGAGTTGTCGCAGACTGTTAGTCGCACCAGCCTCAAGAGACTAGCAGATTTCGCAGACAATGAAGAGACCAAGAATGAACTTCATAGTCTCGCCGGTGACAGGTACGATGCCGAGATTGATGAACAGCGCATGTCCATCCTCGACATCATCCGCAAGTATCCCTCCATCAACATGCCCCTGCCAACATTCCTCTCCATGCTTCCCCAGATGCGTCCCCGCACATACTCCTTCGCCTCAACACCAGAATGGAAGCCCGGCCACGGCGCGCTTCTCTTTTCCGTTGTTGAAGCCACAGAAGCAAAAGGGACTTCTCTTGCACGACCAGGCGGTCTAGCTACCAACTACATGGCCCAGCTTCGGCCTGGTGACTCTGTCTTGGTTGAGCCTCGACCTTGCAGGCAGGAGCTTCGCACTGCTATGACTACCGAGATCAAGGTTCCTATTGTCATGATTGCTGTTGGTGCTGGTCTTGCTCCCTTCCTTGGATTCTTGCAGAAGCGATATCTTCAGTCTCAGAAGACTGGTCACTTGGTCAACAATGCCTCGTGTACTCTGTTCTTCGGCTGTCGCGGCGCAAAGATGGATGACATCTGCCGTGATACACTCGATGAGTACTCCAGCGCCGGCGTTGCATCAGTTTATCGTGCCTTTAGTCGAGATTGGGACTCACCTTACAAGTATGTTCAGCATTTGGTTGCAAAGCATGCTGATACTTTGGCGCGACTTTGGGGACAGGGTGCGATTGTGATGGTATGCAGTGGTAAGAAGGTATCGGATGATGTGTTTGATGTTTTGGGTCCTATTCTTCATGGTGAGGATAGAAGGTTGGGTGTCACTAGGGCGGAGGATTGGAAGACTTGGAGAGATGGTGTTACCAAGGAGCGTTTGATCTTGGAAGTCTTTGGATAGATTGCTTTGGTGGCTTTTTTTCTTACTGATGTAGCGTAGCATGTCCTGGGTTTCTTTGTTGTACGACATACCAAGAAAAGTCTGTATTTGATGGCTTCATTTGTGCATTTGGTCTTCTTATCCGTTGTGAGCTCATGGTCCCAGTAAAGGCTTCACTTCTACTTCCTTCGGGAAGAAGCAGAGTGCTTCAATGCGAAAGCGCAATTAATGTGACCAACATGTTTCCCATTTGTAACGACTAACTACTGGATAACAACACACAAACCATCCTAGTTAAACCTCTAAAGATCATGAGATCATGCCTCCTCGCCTTACAAGATGTATCTAAAGTTCTTATTCTGCATATCGGTCTCATCCACCTGAAGAAGTGTCCCATCTTCAGTGAGGTCAACCTGTCGAGACTCCTCCGGGTCTCTTTTGACACCCTGCTCATTATCACGACGGCGGTTCTCCCAAGTGAGGTAGAAGTACATGCCAACAACAAGAGCAATCGTAATCGCGAAACATGCCAGGATGGTAGTGTAAGCAGTCTACACAAGTTAGCAGCGATCAATTGCAGGGCATTGATATCACTTACATGGTAGCTAGGCGCCTCAGTGCTAATAAAGAATTGAGGACCACTCAGGTTTCCAGCACAGTATCCCAAGAAGATCATAGCCATGACAGTTGACTTTTTGGTAAAGCCGGCAATGTTACTAGCGGATAGAGACAGCATAAGAGGGAATGCTGGGGCAACAGCCATTATGAGCCAGAAACCAGCAAGTCGGGAGAGTTTCTCGGCTGTTGGGAGGAGCTTGATCATCAGAATACCAGCAATAGCCATGATATATGTCAGAACGAGAGCGATGTGGCGAGATTTGCGGACGTATGTTGTAAAGACGGCGACGAGAACGACGGTTGTGAGTTGGAAAGCAGATGCGGGGAGACCCATGAGGATGGTCTGCTTCTCGTCATAGCCGAAACTCTTGATGACGATGGTGCTAAACTGTCGCAATGTCAATGTACATTATCCATACAGGAGGGGAAGAGGCTTACGCTTGTCGTTCCACCATTGGGAACACAGATGACGAAAGAGAAAATAAAGAACCACCAAGCCTTGACATCCTTCATAGTCTCGATAAACTGATTGCGATTCCACTTCTTGGTCTGAGTAGTCCGTTGGAACTTTTTGGGGCGTAAAGATACGAACTCTCGTTCAGAAGTTGACAGAAATCGAGCGGTTGCGGGAGAATCGGGGAGGAAGAAGAATGTGACGACGGACCAAGCAATGGTTATGAGGCCAAAGATGAGGAAGAGCATCTAACAAGTCAGCAAAACCACGTATATTTCTGTCACAGCGGTAACTTACCTTCCACTGCTCAATCGGTCCAGAGTAGCTCAAAATCCCATACGCAATCATAGCCCCAACCATACTCGCCGACGCATTCCCGGCAAACCAGAACGAATGACGCGATACATGCTCATGAGGTGTATACCACATTCCAGTAATCAGCGAGAAACCAGGACTAATCGCACTCTCAAACACGCCTAGAAAGAAGCGAAGAACCAAGAGACTAACGTAATTGTGCGCGACGGCGTGAAGAGTGAGAACGACGCCCCAGATGAACATGAGAACGCTGAGATATTTGCCGAGTGGAAATTTGACGAAGCCGAGGGAGATGGGGTATGAGGCTACGAGGTAGCCTATGTAGAAGATGCTGGATGCCCAGCTGAATTGTTGGCCGACGAGGTTCTAGGTGGTTAATAGATGTTTGCTTTGTAGGTGAGATTACTTACTAGATCTTCTCTTAGGCCAAGAATAGCGCTATAAGCCAAACTCGTCTCTGTATAAAGTCAATGATTGCATCTCAATTGATACACGCAAACTTACTATCCAAATACTGCAAGCCATAGCTAATAATAAGCAACGGCATAAGTCTATACAAATTAGCAATTGAACACCTGTCAAATCCTCAAAAAAACATACCTCATATCAATCTTTCGAACAAGCTTCTTTTCCTCCTCCACCGACAACGTATCAACCGTCCCCCGCTCATTAACATCCATCTCACACGAAGGCGTCGACTCCTTAATATCTTTCAGATCCATGATGAAAATTTGTTATGTCGCAGAAAAAAAGAAAAGAAAGTTAAAAAAAACTCAGTCGCATTGATGTTTTGAGTCAGTGTCGGGGGGAGCACAGGCCCAGTTATATCTCTCCTTATCAAAGCGACGCTAGCCCATAATTTTCTAGTCCTTTTTATCAGTGTCGGCCCCAAAATCTGGGGTCCAATGCCTCCTTACCCCAGATTTATTTACATCGCTATGAGTGGCCAGTTTAATCGACGAGATAAGCCGCCGATTATCGAGAGGCTCAAAGCCTGGAACTTTGTGTCTATTACGCTGTAGACTGCTTGCTAACTAATTCTCTCAGCGCCTCCATCGATATTCCCTTAGCCGACAGTGTCCTAGCCGATAGAACAAGATTGTAAACGCCTTTGATAACGGGGTCTGAAATACTCCCCGAGATCCAGTCTCGGTACACGGGATCATGTGTCTCGATACCGCCGATTAAAAGAGCCCATTGGAAGCGTTCTAAGAGTTGTACTGGGCCGACGGTGATGGTGTGGTATGCTGCTGAGACTAGCTCTTGGAGTGCGCGCTCGATATCAGCGGGGATTGGTGTTTCGCCGAAGAATGTGTCGCGACTGCGGTGGAGGTAGATTTCGAGGGCGTGGAAGATTGTTACGGCTACGAGGGCCATTAATGGTGGTTGTATAGCTTGTTGGGCGCAGTCTCTTGATAAGGTGAAGAGAAAGCTCTGCTCCTGTAAAGATGTCAATCCACGAGAATTTTCTACTGCGTGACGGCGACTTACCTCCCGTATCTTATCCAGCTTCCTCCTTATCTCCAACCATTTGCACAGGTTAGCTGGCTCGCTACTCTGGCTATACTGGTTGATCTCATATTGTATAGTAATTAAACTGAAATAAACACCAATAGTCCTCCTCTGACTTGTCTCTGGTAAGTTGTCAGATCTGGACCAAGTCTCTGTTTGGTCTGGAAGTATAGGCACACGCGATAGCAGCCAGATACGTTGCCTCGTCTCATGCTTTCCACTAACGTAATTCGCAAAAGCAGAACCACAACCAAAGAAACCGCAGAATACATCGCGATCATAGATATACGTCAGAATTCTCGATAATGTCACTGGTTCTGACGTCCCCGTAATGCCAGTCGAATTGGCACAAACCTCATCTAACGAGAAGGTCGTAACATAGGCAAGAATCGACATACTCAACTCCCGTAATCTCTCAACTCGCAACGGATCCCTTCTCATCCAAAACATGTAAAGATACAAAAACGACAACATCATCGCGACGTGATTCGTAGGCGATAGCGTCACAAGCGCCTGGCTTAAAAGCTGCGATCCATTCTGAAAATGCAAATAGGACTCCAAAGGCGGCCTATGGCTAAAACCATGATGAATCGCAAGTTCGCTATGTGAAAACGCAAGAAGAAAATGTAAAGCCATGGGATTTTGAACGGCAAAGTTGAGAAAGATGGAGTGTGCGGATAGAGAGGCTTTGCGGGTGGATTTCATAGGTGCGAGGACAGTGGAGTGAAATGTCATGGCTTGGACATCGTCGCTGCCAATTGAGGGTGCGGGCTCGGTTGGTTTTGTGAAGGAGAATGAGGGGAAGAGGGAGAGGAGATCAAATGAGGGTGTTGGGAAGAGAATGAGTTGAGATGATGCGTCGATGGTGTTTTGCGGGTATGGAGGGAGGGTGATTGAGCTGGTGATATCTGGAAAATTGGTGTTTGGCGATGCAGATGCTTCATTCTGTGACAGAACATCAAACGACATATCTGCAGGTATTTCTGCAGGGATACCGTCTGACGATTGCAATCCATCAGAAGGTGTCAAAGCAGGCGGCGGCGTAACACTCTGCGTACCCTCACTTCCAGCATCATCAGTCTTTGGAACAATAGTCTGCGGCGTCCAGCTCTCTCTCTGTTTAATCGGGCCCAAACCTCTCCTCCTCTCCGCCAAAGGCTGCATCGGCGTCGCCCATCTACACTCCAACTTCAATCTCACGCAGCGGTTGCACTGCGGTTTTGTCTCATCGCATTTGACCTTTTTAGTCAGACACGTCAAGCAGCCTGGGTGCCAAGTCAAGTCAGGGAACCACTTCCGGTATACCCGTGAGAGGGATGGATGATGGATGGGGACTCACCGTTTTTGGAGCGTCCGCGTTCTACGCGTTTGCGCTTCGGCGGTTGAGATGGTCCTGCTTGTGTATCCATTGGGACATTAGGCTATTGGGGAACGGGATACGACGTGGATCGCGGGGGCTTCGGATAAGAAACTCCTTGTTAATCGATTGAATTGATTGCTTTGACCTTTCTTTGGTTGTTAATCTTGAGGGAACGCGACGCCGATCGTGGCCCCGCTGCCAGCTGATATGTCGTCGATTAAACTGGCCAATCACTGAAAAAACAGTATTCGAGCAGCGATAGGAATGCAATAGCGACAATTATTGAGTCTCTTTAATGCCCTTCTCGTCTCACATTTCTGTAATTCCCTCGTTTCTATCTCTATCTCTATCTCTATCGTTATCGTCAAAATGGGCAATTCAATCTCTTATACCACTTCAGAGTGTCAGGTCACTCTGCCCCATGACTCTGGCTCCCTCAAAGGTCTTCAGTTCGATTCCAAGTCCCGTCGCTTCGCAGGCGTTCCCTACGCTCAACCTCCCATCGGCAATTTACGATGGCGAAAACCTCAACACTTTCCAAAAACACATAAATACGAATCCCTTGATGGATTGCCTTTTGATGCGACACATTTTGGACCTGTATGTCCCCAGGCGAATTACTCCAAAAACGTCAGCGAGCATATTCGCAAGCATGCATACAGCGAGGATTGTCTTAGACTAAATATCTGGACACCTGTGCCCGATCCGAACGAGCCGAATAAGAAATGGCCTGTCATGATCTGGTTTCATGGGGGTTGGTTCCAAGTTGGAGACCCAAGCCAGGAAGAGAGTATGGATCCTACTGAGCTCATCTCAACTGGAGGGCTACAAGCTGTGTTTGTAGCTGTCGGTTATAGACTCAACGTCTTTGGCTTTCTTGCTGGGCAGTGTCTTCTTGAAGAGTCTGGTAGTGAAGCGGTTGGGAACTATGGTCTATGGGATCAGCGTCTCGCTATGGATTGGGTGTATGACAACATCGCCGCTTTTGGAGGCGATCCTGAGAACATCATCCTAGCGGGACGAAGCGCAGGAGCTTATTCAGTTCTTGCCCAAGCACTGCATGACTTCCGTGGCAACAAGTCAAATGGTTGTTTCACAAGGATGATCATGTACTCCAATGCCATCCCAACGCAACCCAAGACTGTCAAAGATTGTGAAGAGCAATTCGATGAGCTCTGCGAGTACTTCGACATACCAGCAGATATCAGCGGCCCAGAAAAGTTATCCAATTTGCGCAACATCAGCGCTGATGATCTCTCTGCCGCCATTATGGAGCTCAAGAACCATACCTTCCGTCCTGTCACAGATGACCTGTTCATCCACTCAGGTATCTTTGACTACTATCGCGACGGATCTTTTGCTCGAGAGTTTAAGAAGCGTGGACTTAAGCTCTTCATTGGCGAGGTTCGCGATGAAGATACCCTCTACGCCGTGACAAATCCCCCAGATCCCAATATCTCGTCACTTGAGATGCAAATATCCAATTACTACCCTCCCCAAGTCACCGATCGTCTCCTCAAGCATTACACTTTGCCTCAGACTAAAGACCCAAAAGCTTGGCAGCAGATCTTTGGGCGCATCATTGCCGATGGTCAGGTCAGAGCTCCGTCACGATATCTTGTGGATAATTTGGTCCGCAATGGCGTTCCCATCGAGAATGTCTGGAGATATCTCATAGCATATCGCTTGTCATTCATAACGAACGAAGTTGCACCAGCTTCATTTGGCGTGAGCCATGCTATGGATAGACCTATATGGAAGTAAGTCATCCTTGTTTCTCTTCAAACTACTTAATTGTTAACTAGCACAGTTACTCTATCACTCATGGTCCGACGCCAGCTGAGAGAGATCTTATGAACGCCTGGATCCGGGATCTAACGGCTTTTGTTAATGATGAACAAGGGTATCTATATGGAACTACACTGGCCACAGAATATAAGGTTATGCAACCGCAAGGTACTATAGGGATTGAACGAGATGGACGATGGGAGGAGCTTCTGCAAGTCATGGATATCTTTAGCGCATGAAGGCGAAGCCTCGCAGATGGTGACTGTAATAGTAGCTGATTTATCTTCCATAATACAAAAGCCATCCTTTGCTTGATATGGACGATTGATCTCAGTTCTGAACATGTTCTTTTGCACTTGATCCATAAAATATCGTCTTAGCGCCGCCAAGCCTCCATCACGTAACGATGTGAGCTAATAAGCTAAATTCTCACCAAAGTTCTGCCTGGCATAAATCTTAGTCTCATCATCCAGGAACTCAAGACTGACTTCAACAACATGAGCCAAGCTGAAGAGAGTGTCTCCCCTCCATGGGGGTCTATGCTTGTAGAACAGTATTTACTTGTAAGTCTCTCCTACCTTGTACGCAAACTTTACTCACCGTCTTAACAGAGCAAATGGGACTCAACTTCTACCTTACCCACCTATCAACAGCGAGATCAGCTGGTCCAGGCCTTTCTACAGGAGGACGACACCTCACCTTTCAAGTCTTCAGCTCTAGATGTGGCCTCAAAGGATATCCAAGAGCTGATCCAAAAAGTCATCGTTCCATGGCGGCCACAGAAACTTCGCCGCATAGCAGAGAAATACCTCCCTGGTAATTCCTTATACGGAGAGCTAGTCGTCTTGCGTACATACTATGGTGGAGCTGATGATAATGAGATGTTTCGTAGCTGGATTTACGATGCAGCAGCTGCATTTGAGGAGGATAATTCACTGGGAGATCTGTTCGGGGAGGCCGATGATCACTGGTGGCGCATTCTTGACAACGCTTCACTCTTCGACACGGGTACTCAGGACTGGCAGAGCGTATATAACATATTTCCAGAACTAGCATCACCAGACCTTAGCCGTACGTTCAACGGCAAAGATGTCGCAGAGGCTAAAGAAGAAGTCTCAGCTGTTGTTGTATCAAGAGAGCCTGAAGAAGACGACTACGAGGATGCTATAGCCCATGTTGCAGTTTCTGGATGTTGGTTACTGGTTCTTGATAAAGCAGCATTTGAAGACGAGGAGATACTTCTTGTGTTTCGGGATAAGAATGGTAATGTCGTCAGGCAATCATCTATCGCGCCGGAAGATCTGGAGCACATTCCTCATTACATCATGCGCGGATCCATCACTGAGTCAGGATTTTGGCGCGATGCGGAAGTTGGGAAAATGTATAAGACGAGAGGGAGGATCATGCGAGACATTCTACCAAGGGCTATGGCGGAGTCTGCGTGAATTCACTTTGCTCTTAACGTAATTTGCCTATAGACGTAGCGTCGTTGAAGAATATAATCATTGCAAGCTCATTCTATACTGAACAAATTGGCTGTCGCCCAACGTATCATAAAGCTTTCGTGCAGTGGTATTATCGTGCTTGGTCACCCACTGCAGCCTCATACAACCCATCTCTTTACCAACATCCGCGACAGCCTGAGTCAACTTCCTACCCAACCCCTCACCCCGAACCTCAGGATCGATAAACAAGTCTGTCATGTCAATGTCAATGTCAATTTCTTACAGCTTCATGACAGCAGAGCTCGAGACGTACCATTCAGTAAAAGAATCTGCTTCTCACTCCAGGGCGTCTGCTCCGGAAAGAAATGAGCTATTCCAACAAGTTTCTTCTCCTCACCACAGACTTGTCGTACTACCAGCGCTTGTAGCCCATTCTTCTCTTGGATAATGCGGTCAAAAGTTCGTGCGTATTGATCTTCGTCAATTTTGGAGTGGTAAAAGTCAATGTAGGCGCGGAACAATTTGGACCATTCTTCATAGTCACTGCGCACTGGCTTTTCGATCTGATATGTTGCTAAAGACATTTTTTGATGGAGGTCAGTAAAGTAATCGTGATATCAGTGAGGGGAAATCTCAGGTTTGAGATAAAGGGCGCTGTTTAAAGGTTCATTATCGGCTCAGAGTGAGGGGCCGGTTCCGAGGAGACTCGGGCCGGTCTGAGCTAGAGACCGGATGTGCTACCGGCATGATAGCACTATCTATCGCCATGAGGATGTATCAATCAATCAATTAATTCACCAGAGTAATATAGCACTAATCATCGCAGTCACAGATTAAATGGGATTATGGTCTCGTGAAATAGTGATTGAGGAGATATGTGTCATGATGTCATCAAGCAGGACTCCGCTTTCTTCACTCGAACGACATTACACGGGAAGACGAGCTCAATGTCAGATAGCCAGATTTAGACTATCAGACTGAAGTGACTAGCTAGCTCTTTGCACTGACTCAAGGAGTGAAATCCTTTGGATGCAATTACGGACTTCAACCAATAAATCGAAGGGTAGCATGCTGAAGCGCATCTCGTATAGAAAGCGGGACGGCAGGATGGGTCCCGGATCATCACCCGAGAGGTACGGGAGTAGATCCTTCGGCTGCAAGAGACCTAGTGGATCCTATCGGAACATTGTGACCGAGGGCTTTCCACGCTGATCCTTTAATCTCATAGTATTTATTTGCCAATACGCTACGAGAGAACTAATCGTGGACCGAGATATGCATATGTCTACAGGGTGTTCATGCAGAATTCTGGGCACTTCAGGCGACTCTAGGCCTCAATCGGCAGGTGAATCCTATGATTTATGCATATGGCGAGACTTGTGTTGCATATGGTAAGAATTATGTCGCATGAATCCATTTGCAACGTCGGCTGGATAGAATTAGGCATGTGGATAGTCGTAGGATTCTATCCTAGTAATTGACAAGTCAAAACTATAAACTATATAAGACACCGACGGTCCGAACGACTTCTTCTTCCAAGCAACTCAATCATTGAAACAATCATCAAAATGCAGTTCTCCATCTTCAGCATCCTGGCTATTGCCACCGTCGCCATCGCCGCTCCCCAGTCGTAAGCTCCCTCTTGAATGGATCCCAGCACTTAAAGATTATGGCACTGACTTGCACAGCTCCTGCAACAACGGCGGCATGTATTACTCCGACCAAAAGACTCTCGAGCCTTGCAAGTCCAACTGTGTTGGCGGAACTTGCTCCTTCGTTGGAACTTGCGCTTCTGACCCCAACGTGCCCCTTCTCTGCCTAGCCAAGTGCACATGTTAAGCGATCGGAGGTCTTTGAATCAGGGTTGTGATAAGGCAAAAGACTCTATGAGGAATGCAAGATATTTGTGCCGGTCTAGTCACGAAAGCATGATCAACAGACAAAATGAAGAAAATGTTTTAGTCGATGACATAGTCTTATCTGAACTAAAAATAAAATAAAAATAAAAATAAAACTCATATGGCGACAAATCCGCGTCTAGCCTCCAGGCTCGTACCTCTGTACTGAAAAGTCGGGCGATGAATTCAAATCCAGCCTTTACCTCCTGAACGATAGTAGAAGAAGATCCTCAAATCGTGCACCACCATGAGCCGGCCGTTGAAGTTCGGTCAATTGACTGAGCGTCACCAAATACGGCCCTGGCACCTTCGAAGCAGCAGCTTCCCAAGCACTCTCACTATCCATATCCCAAAGTCCTGTGCGTACATCAAAAGGCAAAGCTTCAACACAAAGTGAATGTATAGTATACCCCCTTCTCAATGAGCTATACACCGCCAAAAGGATATTACAGACCATTAATGTCCGTCTCACGTTCTCAGAGAATAACCATGCTTTCCATGGACTCAGTGTACTAGGTAGTTGAGTCGGTGCATGCTGCCATAGTTGATGGGTGAGAGCCCACATTTCTTCGTTGTCGCGTTCAATTTCATCTTCGTTGGTATCTTTACACTGTAGGAGACGGATGATTTGGGCGAGTGTTATTGCTTGTGTGTATGCCAGAGTGTCTGCGAATGAGGCGGTGCGTTTTGCAAGGCGGAGTAAGCGTCTGATTGTAAAGTGGAGGGCGTTGAGACGATTGCTTGCGAGATATTCGCCGCCAACATGGAAGCTGTAACATATATCGCGGACTTGATTGAGTGGTGATGGCAGTGCGTTGTTGTATAATCCGGAGTGTATGAAAGAAGTTTTGCCATGCTCAGCGAACTGTCCCGGGAAACTTCGAAGAATGTCTGACAGCTGATGAAGTGTCATTTGATCAAACACCCGAAAAACTTCCAGACGTAGAGGATTGAAGATTTGAAGACCATTACTCAACGTCTTGCTCATAGTACCAAGATCCTGCAACCACGACAAGTCCGATTCTGGAAGAGGAGGTCGAGAGCCTTGGTAATATCCATCGCGAAGAACTTGTCGAATAAAAACCTGCAAGTCCGTGTCAAGAACCCCACGAACTACCAAACGTGATAAGCTCCGATGGTTCTGGACTTCTTTCAGCTTTTTGGGCTTTATGATGGATTTGAGTGGTCTTTCTTGGATCTCGGCTGTTGCAGGGGCTGGCTCGTTGATGTATCGACAGGGAATACGCTTGATGGAGCATCGCTCGCAGCAGGGAGTGGCAAGATTGCAGCGACGTCGAGCTTTGACGCAAGCTTGACATGATCTTTGGAGTAAGCCCATTCTAGCCAGGCGTTGTCTGTGTGAATTTAATAGATTATAGATGAAAAGGTCAGTGTTTCTTTGATGCGGGAATACTTGAATGATGCTTGACTAATCATCAAGGGCAGATACGCGTGTTCCCAAAATGGACTAGTCTCCACCAGACTTCCAAAGAAGGTTTAGTTTCCACCTACTCACTAAAAGAGGCTTAGACTCCACCATCTTCAAGACAAGATGAACTTGAATTGAGGCCATGATAATGATTCAAAACGTTGATGCTGAGAAATCAGTTGAGTTTTGAGTGCATATGGCGGTAGTCTGGATACCTATAAGTAGTCAAGAGAGTTCCAGTATTGTAGCAACATTCTCAGAGCACAATCCACTCACATCAGCAAAGAAAACGACTTACCCTACATCTCCGACTTTATATCCTCTTTAACATGTCTCTGGAAATCAAGAATGTCATGGTACTCGGAGTACGTTATTTACTCTTTTACAGTGAATCTTTTTGGTTAGATCATTGGTGTTGACCTTCAGTACAGGGCCGTGGTAACCTCGGACCATATCTCATTAAAGCACTGATCAAGGCAGGCTTCAACGTCTCCGTTCTGAGCCGCGCTTCATCCAACGTCACAGACTCAACCTTCTTGGGTGCTAGCATTGTCAAGTCTGATTACACTTTCCCTTCCCTCGTTGAAGTTTTTACCGGTCAAGATGCTGTCATTTCTACCCTTGCAACTTCGAACATTGCAGAGCAGAAAATCGTCATTGATGCTGTTGCAGCTGCAAAGGTCAAGCGATTCATTCCAAGTGAATTTGGAAGTGACACCTCTCTTGAAGGGCTTGAGAACATGGCTCCTTTCCTCAAACAAAAGCAGGGTGTCATGGACTATGTCAAGTCTAAAGAATCAGAGGGTTTATCTTGGACAGCGATTTTCACGGGGCCTTGGATTGATTGGGTAAGTCTTTGCAGCATAAATGTACGATTGCAGGAGTATTCTGACAGAGTCTCAGTTGCTCATTGAGGGCAAGGGATTGCTCTGCTTAGACATCAAGAACAAGACTGGTGAACTCGTTGATTCAGGCGAGCCAAAGTTCACCACTACAACCGTATCCCAAGTCGGCGAAGCGACTGCCGCTGCGCTGATTCATTCTGGCAAGACAAAGAATGAATATGTTCACGTTGCGTCCTACAACACTACCCAGAACCAAGTCATCGAGGCACTTGAGAGAATTTCAGGTACCAAGTTCAAGCTCGACAAGTTGGACAACAGGGATTTATTTGCTCGCGCGATTAAGCATCTCGAAGATGGTGATTGGGGTGCTGGATACTATGAGCTGGCTACTGCGACAATTTACAGTGATGCACCAGTTACGTATTTTCCCGAAAAGGCAGCTCACTGGATGGAGGTGCTTGGTCTGTCTCAAGATGAGACCTTTGATGAGATGATTACCCGTGTTTTGAAGACAGTCTAGACACGTTCTATAGATAGGAGAGATCATGAGGCATCACGTGGCCTAATACTATACCTCGGCATATAGGAGCGGGTTCACCGCCAGCCTGCCAAGCCAATACAACACGGCATTCCCGAACCATGCCCAGGATACTCTTATCATCAGTAGTAATATTCATATCTCTTTTGTTATTCGTGGAGACTATCATGCGAAATCATGCAAGCTATACGAGTCATTTTCGTATGCTGAAACCATCCACCCCAGCCGTTATTTATTCCATTTAATGCCAGAGAGCATCGTTAGGCTTGACACCCTTCTCCTTGCAGTGATCATAATACAACTTGGCAAAGCTGAAGATATCAAGAGTAAACTTCAAGCTATCATCATCGTTGAGGAACTCAATGCTACCAGTGATGGTAAACACGATATCAGTGTTATCCTGGACGGACAAAGTGTGGATAACACCAGGGTTCTCGCAAACCCAATCTCCAGGTCGTGCAACCCAGTCGTATCTAGATCGATAGATTAGCATTTTTTAATTCCCGACAGGGTTGGAAATGGGTAACGTTACTCCTTATAGCCCCATTCTCCTGACATGGTGATGGCTGTAACGGTACCACGATGTCGGTGCTTGCCCAGACTGGCAGCGACCTTTGATCGAAGACCGACGACAAAAGTACCCGTTCTGTTCTCCATGCGCATGGGCTTCAGCTCAATTGGGCCGATCCAGGGAAACCACAGGGTATCGTTCTTCTCATTGATGTAAACATCGGGGGCGCTGTACTTGTCGACAAAAGCAAGTTCAGATCGCTCGTGCTCGTTGAGGGCGGATCCATCCTCCTTAGGTCGCTCGGGAACGAGATCGGGGGTAGTAGTAGAGGGAGCCATTGTGAATATGCTTTGAGGCGTTTTGATGTTGTGCAGTAGGGAAATTGTAACTGTGAAAGAAAGTTAAAGTGCCAAGTGTACTACGGGCCGTTCCTGGGGCTGGTAAATTTATTAAATGTACTGGATATAAAAAGGACCCTGAGGCGAATAATGGGGGAGACAGATGAGGGGGAGATGACTATTGTTTGTCAGGCGATTGGTTGGGCATGTGGGCATTCGAAACGCGTTGACCGCGGTGTAAATCTCTAGTCTCGGGGCATACCGCCATTTCGAGGACTAGACTCTCTCTGACTCGCGATGCGAGATAGTTACCCGTTAATTCATACGGAGTAATCACCCGCTCCCGCCCACAAACCGCCCATATGTAGTCTCAACGGCTGATACTAAACAAGAAGGGTCCTGAATTGATAATATCTTGGTGAGAAAGATCAACAACAGAGTTTGAGAGGCGAAACTGTGGTTTTTGCCTGAAGCGACGATCTTGTCTGCATGAAGCATCCTCTGCAACGCCAAGCACAGACCATCCGTGCCCCTGACCGTTTTCTTCCTCTTTTGGTTCAGAAGGATTCAATAAGACCCCACAGAGTAAAAGATGGTGTTTGCCGATGCCTCCGGGAGACAAAATACACCAAAAATCGCAGATATCGCGTTCGGTGGTTTCTTTTTCCCCCTAGCGAAGGAAGTTCGGCAAAGATTTAGAGCGGTCGCTGTAGCATCATTTTTAGACCATAACCCACTCTGAGCGGCTCCGACCCCAGATCTGCTGCGACGTTTGAGGTAGCGCTTTGTTAAAGCACTACTGGCTTTGTTGATAAGGATAACACTGAATACCGTTGCCAAGCTGAGTCAAGATTATGCGATGCCGAATTTTCGGGATATTAATTCTATTATATAAGTGAGAACTGATTGGAGGATTGGAGTGGTCAAAGGAGTGAGAACCCTGTTTATTAGACGCGGTGAAGAGACCCTGAACCAACAGCCAAGTAAGCCATTGTCAGATATACTTTCGCCTATCCCTCACCTACTCTTCATCATGGGTTCACTCCTTACTTTTTCCTTGCATTTGATCTTTTCTTTACCAGGTCTTTGGGTGCAAGAGATCTTCACCGAAGAAACCTCGCGTTACTACCTTACAGTTAGGCCTGAAGCTAAGCTAAGCTGCTTAGGCTGCTAGCCTGTGCTCCCGGGGCGTCTTGTATCCGGTGGTACAGCTACATGGGTCTGAGGGGATCTAGTTAATACGGCTACGAGCCGCGTAACTACCGTCTCCCCCCCCCCGCGCGCGGCGACTGCGGTAGATAATGTAATTTTGTTAGCCTTCTGTGTGGGATAGAAGCCGTTGCTCTAGCGCGCATGATAGTTTTGCCGGCGCCAGCGCAGAGAAGCGTCTGCCTCATTATTGATATGTCGCTGAGCAAAAAAGAAAGTTCAAGAGAGTCAGATAGTTCTGACGGGCCACGTGAAAATTACTCGTGATATATTGCTTCCGGCCCACTGTCGATATTAACTGTCAAACATGGCAAGGTTTGCCCTGACATTCGGAATCAACGATGCAACAATGTATGCATCTCATCTCGAATCCTTCACTTCCTTGGTCCAGAGATTACCCGCAGAACCAAGAAAGCCTAGCAGGCCTAACCAAGTCGAAGCCAAGAACGGCAACGGCGTAGGAACGAGAACGAAGTCTTCTCCTAAATCAGCCCGTGGACCCGTCGAATGTCACGTAGTGGACCTAGCGCTCTCGACTAAAACCACTAGCTCACCTCCTTAGGCCTTTGTTCTTCAGCGATGATCATCGCGGTTGAGAAAAGGAACGTAAGCTCAATGAGAACAAGCGCGCTTTAAATTTCACCCAACTTTTTTTTTGTACCAGGGCTAGGCTTCGATGATCATCCACAGGCACAGTAGCTCATTCTTCTTTCATTCCCTGTTAGCTTCTGTAGGTCCACCTTGGGTTTCGAACAGATAATTAAAATGTTTCCTTTCGGGGAATCCCCCCTGCGTAATTATACATATCTCGCATTGAATCCATCCTCTCGGGTTCGCGTTGGTTCGGTCCCTTCTCGTCTCTTTTCTCTTCTCTTCGACAAACTTTGTATGGCGCTGCCCCTCTGGTTCTTGACGGACTGAGTGAGCATAAGCTTAAACTCTGATTCGCGGAGGTGTTTCTGTTTTTGTTGGTTCTGTGAGGTGAATTGTTCTTCACATGGCAAAGTTGGAGTCTAGACAGAGGGACCTTTGGGTCGTGCTGTTTGTCACTTTTGCTGCTGCTACTATCATCACCATTCTTCGGTTGGTGAGTCGTCGACTCAAGAGGATTCCTTTATCATGGGATGATTACTTTGCTCTTTGCGGATATGTAAGTCACCTTTATTGTCGGATTTATTTGTAGGATACTAATTATTTAGGCCATCTCTGTTGGCTGGATCATTATTGTTCCCTACTGTAGGTTCATACGTCGACCAACATCGATATCGATACTAACAATGACAAGGGATCAATCGTGGCCTTGGACTACACATAATGGATTATGTCGCTATGAAGAACGTCACACTGGAAGATTCATTATACCAAGGAAAACTGCTGCTTTTCATCGCCGAGCTTTTCTACGCATTCGGTCTCTTTTTCGCAAAAGTCTCCATCCTCAGTCTATACTGGCGCATGTTCCGAGTCACCAACATTCGACTACCGATCCAAATTCTCTTCGGATGCTCTATCGTCTGGATCATCTTCCGAGTATGTACCTTGCTCCCTCCCAATTGAGGCTTCTAGGCTAATAATTGAGGTAGATCTTTATGGGCATCTTTCACTGTGTTCCAGTTGATGCGTTCTGGGACTCAAATGCTGGTGGATACTGTGCAATTGAAGATAAGAAGTTCTTCTTTGGTACGACTCTGGTGCACGCTTGCATTGATATCGCTATCTTGGTCCTCCCGATGTGGCAGATTGGTCAATTACAGCTACCCATGATCCAGAAAGCTGGTATTATGGTCATGTTCACCTTTGGGTTTTTGTAAGTGCTTCGCGAAATGATACCATTGAATGGGATATACTGACAGATGTAGCATCTGCGCCGCCGCCATCCGACTGATTGTCGCTGCTCGAGTCTTTAATGACAAGTCGGCCGATTTGACATGGAATATTTGCGACATTGTTATCTGGGCGACAGTCGAGGTCAATCTGATCAACGTATCTGGTATGTATTACTACTCACTCCTCTGGAACATTCGAATATATAGATAGCTAACATGTACAGCTTCACTCCCTACAATTCGACCTGCATGCACATACATCTTCACCTGCACGCATCCCCGAACCCGAACAGGCGCCAGCTCAGGAAGTTACCCCAACAGCTACGGCCGCAGTCAGACCAAACAATCCATCCGCCTCGACACAATCAACAAATCCACGCCCAACGACGAATCAAGCTCAACCCACCAACTCGCCGAATCCGACGACGGCGGTGGTCACGGCTCAGTTTCAGACTTTGAAAGCCACGCCATCGATCGGTTCAGACCAGCGGGAAACAAATACACTTCTACAGTCACGGGTCAAAGTCCAGGCGCGAGTGAATTTGGGGCAAACTTTGGTGGCATTCTCGTCAAGAATGAGACGACAGTGCATGTTTCTAAACACTGATGGCGGCGGGAAAGCGAAAAAAAAAAAAAAACGTTACGTATGGATATACCTTGTAACCGGGACAGTAATTTAATAGCGAGCGACTCGAGTCAATTAGACGAGACCCCCAATAGTAAGAACTATTTCAACCAATCGCAACAGGTGTGTGACGATTTTGGTGACATTAGTGGATGGGCCCCTGCGTCGCAGGCGTCGTCAAGCCATGTCATGGCAGACGTCAAAAGCAAGTTTCTGTATCGATAAATCCACTAGAGAATGTCACGAATCATTCATTCCGTAACAGGTTCTTAGAAACTGTTTTCGTACTCAACTCCACTGTTGTTGGCGACATGTCTCGTCTCCAACAAACCCCACGCATCCGCGACTCGACCCATTCAAGTTCCACCCACAAACCCAAGTCCGTGGCCGCTTAAGCTTCGACGGGGGAATGAATGAATGAATGAATGTCCTAATATCAATCATTCTGCGCACTGACATTTCGAATGACATATTCCAAAGGTCTAGAACTTCATAATTGAGGCTGGCCAAGACAGTCAATTCCGTTCTTGCTTTAGTTCAGATTTGCTTTTTCCGCCATCTCAACTTAGTCATGCGTCTGGAGGACAAGCTCAATATCCAATAAGAAACAATGCCCTGATGACCATCAAACGCGCGAAGTAGGATCGTGTCTTTTAAGTGAAGGAGATGGAATCGGAATGCGGGAGAATTAGTTCCGAAACTTCTGCGTATGTTACCTTGCACCATTTGCGCTAATGCATCAGACAGGGTCAAGGTTCGGCACTTGGAAACCTAAGTGAGGGGAAGCTGATATTGGGTTTGGCACCATCAAGACAGCAGAAAGCTTGTAAAACAATGGTTTTAGATGATTCTTGGCATTTCAGCGGTGGTGAGCTAGAAGGAAATGAATGGCATAACTGCCGAGCCAAGCTTTTGGGAGCCAAGCAGTGTTTGAGATGCCTGTTGCATCGAGTCGTTCAGAAAAAAGTCCACCAACTGTATCAGAAAGGGGCTTTGTGGATAATCGGGATTCTTTTAACGGAACTAGGCCGACATGAATTGCTCGGTAATTGGCGTCATGAGCCGAAACATGATCGGACGGTACCGGTAGACCGAAGAGATATCACAAGATCTGGAAAGTGATATATTATGATACTAGTCGCGTCGCACATGGGTGAGATTGCAACACTGTCTTACAGTGCAGCATGTTCTTTCAGAGTTTCAACACTCGGATCGCACCCGAATATTCACTCGGGGTCTTTATCCAGGGCCTTGAGGTAACAGAAGAAGAAAATAGTCCTACCAACATTGTTAAGATACTAATAATAATTTAAGAAATACAAAAAATAATAAAGGACTTTTAATAAAAAAGTAAAAGATCTACTCGTGGATCCGACGAAA